>CAHIKZ030001889.1:0-10000 GCA_903632075.3 Acanthosepion pharaonis
CGATTAGTGAAAGTTCAGGGTTCGATTGTCGATGATGGTCATTAGTTTGATTTACAATCTCCGATTAACAATTCCGAAGCATTATCCATTAAACTACCGACACATCCAAGATTACAGCATTTGGTATGTCCAAGCGGCCACCCATCTAGGTACTGACCAGGTTCGACCTTGCTTAACTTCGGTGATCGTACGAGAACCGGTGCTTCGTAATGTGGCGTAAGCAAAGGATAGCAGGAGGAGTCATTATTTTGATTTTCGTGTCACTGAATGTGACCAGCCAATCTTTAGATATTCACAAATCATCGGAGTATACACTTAGGCAGATCATTTATTCAAATCAGAAAGAGGGTGAGACCTAGAAGTGAACCTTAGGGAATATCTACGTTGCTCGCTTGGGCCTCGGAGAACCGGTCGTTAACAAATACCTTCAAGGTTCTACCCGTTAGGAAGGACTTTATAACTGGGAAGATTCTTCCATTGACTCCATAGCTAGAGACCTTGAGCAGTAACCCCTTTATGCCACATCTAGTCAAAGGCCTTTGAAATATGCGATCGTCCTTGAGATGAATTTGTTGTCAAGTGCCTCACTGATTCTGTGAGTAATAGCAATTAGGACATTAAGACAATTAGGAGACAATCGAAATCCGTACTGCTTGTCGATCAAGAGATTGTTGCTCCTGGGGTGATAACTTTCTTGTTGATTGCAGCTTCAATAAGTTTGCTAATGATACTGAGGAAACTGATGCGTTTATACTTTGAGGCGAATGAGAACTCACCGGCATTGTTGAAAACCGGACATACAATTGACACCTTCCACAGACTTAGGAAGGCATTTCTCCTTCAAGCAGCCTAAGATGGATACACTACCTAGTTGCTGTTTGGCAAACGTGAAAACAACATGCATCCTAAGTAGGAACATGAAACATATCACAAGGGTTGAACTGAGATCCTTCTTTTTGTTTGTCCCTTTCACATATTGCTTTTTTTTCATATTTTAATTTCTCTGTATGGCAAAAAATATGATGAACATGTATATGTGTTGCATTTTTGCATGATATATTTGTGTATTTCGATGTTGAAGATTTTGGGTTATACTTTCCTTCCGTTGTGTTTAGGTGTTTGCATTACACGAGTACACTAATGACTATAGTGGACCTTGGAGAGCGGAGAAGACCAAAATATGTTTTCTTTCTTTCCACGTATCCCATTATATATATATCGGATGCATTTATTTATATAGCAGTTTTTTGTTTATACAAATTTAATTAATTATCAACGAATGTTCTTTGTTACGGATTTGTTTTGTTAATTTTTCTATATTTCGGACCATTTTCCAGGAATATAATAGAATATAAATTGTCTTCAGTGAGTTATGTGCCTCTTCCCCGTCCTACGTCTATATCGAAATATTTCATTATCAGAGAGTTAATGCTAGTTTGAAACAAAACTCTTTAAGTCAATTGCATCGTCCACCGCGAGGAAAGTTGGCTCTCTGTGCCGCGCCAGGAAATTATTCTCCCCGGCATCGATACTTCAAATATACAAATCAACCATTCGCCCTTGCATGGAGTATTGCTGCCATATATGGTCTGGGACACCTTCTGTTTACCTCGGAGTTCTTGACAAGATCCAGAGACGGATATGTAATATAATTGGCCCTGATCTGGCATCTCGTCTACAGTCGCTCTTTCACAGACGCGCCGTCGCCTCTCTCTGTCTTTTCTACAAATACTTTCATGGTAATTGCTCCGATGGGCTGCTTTCACTGGTGCCCAGACTCCATGAATTCAAGCGCCCTACGAGGCTGGCATCCCGCTCTCACCCTTTCACTGTAGAAACTACTAAATGTAGCCGTCTCTTCTACTCCAATAGATTCATACCTCTCACCTCTCGCCTGTGGAACACCCTTCTCAATTACTGTTTCCCTGAGAGCTATAATCTCCAACTATTCAAATGTAATGTCAATCGACATCTCGAGTTACCTTGATCTATCCACTATCCCTCTCCTCATCCTTTCTTCTATCACTCCTATCTGCTCTCGCTCCAAATCTTCTGCAACCCCCTGCATCCTAGTGGCTTCACGCCTTGCTCGGTGCGTAATGCTTAAAAAAAAAAAAAATAAAAAACACTGGCTTATGAAAACCGAAAGTAACCACTGTGGGGATTACGCCACCTTGTCTGCTAGAATGCCCGATAGGTGGCGTTCTATTCAGGATTATAAAAGCGAATTATGCGGATATGAAATCCTCTTTCTCAGATTTTTTTTGAGAGTTGTTGAATATTTAAATTTCTTCTCCCCACACCACAAACAGAAGACCCAGTCACGCACACATTACAGCTACGTACATAAATGTTTTCTTTCTTTTTCGAGCTATGTGTATACAAATAAATATAATTTTCTCTTTCTCATTCATTATAATCGTGTAGCGTCTATTCGTTACACTAGAAACTGGATAACTTCATATTTAAATTTCACCAGAAATTAAGAAAATATTCCGAAATATGAAAAAAATCTAAACTAAAAATCATTAACAACGAAAATTCCTTTTCGTCTTCATCTAAGCTTGTATATATATATATATATATATATATATATGTATATATATATATATATATATATATAAAAGACTTTTTTTATGTTTAACATTGTTTTTTATAGATACAAGTATTTTAGTAAATGCTATATTTTAGTAAATTTTGTATCTATAAAAAAGAATGTTAAAGATAAAAAAATGTCTTTAATAAAATTGTCGGACTTTGTCCATTTATATATATATATATATATATATATATATATATATATATATATATATATATATATATATATGTGTGTGTGTGTGTGTGTGTACCGTATATTTACCGTGTATTGGGCGACCATTGGATAAAACAAGATAAAAAAATATAGCAAATTTTCATGAATTTATTCTATATCTGAAGTATATTGATTATATAAAGATGATATTATTGGAAATGTGGTTACTGTATCCTTAAAAATAAATGAAATAACAAAACCGATTCTATATCATGTTTTTTCAACACACATCTCCTAAAAGGGAAACCATTGTTTTGTTTATGCTTCATCACGTGATCTCTTGCGAATACTCATTCTTTTTCTTCTTCCTCTTTTTTCCCCATATCTAGACAGTTACAAACAGCCTGGTGTACTAATGGCCATTTACTTTATATTTCATGCAGAATCACAAAATAATCCTGAATTGTGTTATTATTTAACATCAAAATGATAATGAATTTTTAATGAGAAATGAATATTATGCTATTCTTATTACTGTTGTAATTAACCCTACCATGATTATTGAAAGTTGAATAAAAGATAAAGGTACATGTGAACGCAATCATAACTCGATGTTTACATTTTCTCACTTGAGCTTGCATCGATACAAATTGATTTCATTGATATGGAATTATTCTTTGAATAGGCAATTTATTATGACGTGATGTCAGTAATATATAAGGTAGAAATGGTTTTCACTTTCATTATCAGTTTATTTGGTAATGTTAATCTTTTCATATACGTTTTTGGCTAACCCACAGAGGCCGGGGTTAGCCTACCCACAAACATCACTCAGAATTTAAAAGGTTTTTTTAGAATTGTATTATAAGACGAGCCCCAATTTTTAAGGCTGATTTTTGGATTTAAAGGTCGTCTTATACGCAGAAATATAAGATATATATATATATATATGTATGTATAAGTGCGCAGGTATTCAGAAAATAGAAAAAGAATTAATGCCATAATCCGGGGTTGCATAATCCGGGGTTCATATATATATATATATATATATATATATATATATATATATATAAGGTTCATTTAGGCACCAAGAATTCTTTCAAATATGTTTTGTTGAATGATATGGGCAAGTTCCGTCTATCTAATTTCTTCTTTTTTTTAACAATCCTAACATGTTCAAATCTAGGGTTAACCGTTACCTTCCCCACTTATCCGCAAAAACTGTACCACTTACTTACTCTGTAAATCTCTACCTCGAATGGATTCCGGTCTTGTACAGGGTGAACCTCACTATATATATATATATATATATATATATAAAAATTCCGAATTATTTGTTATATATAATCGGTAAAATTCATTTTTCCGCCCGAGTACTTTCGAATGTTGCTACATTCTTTTTCAAGGATTTCGTTTTTTTCTGTGTTTATTTAACTGTTTTTCAGTTTTTTTTATGCGTCATGTCACTCAAGGATGTGGGCGACCCTGGGTCATTGTGAATTCCTCCTCTTTGTTGCTTTAAACAGTGTTTATCATTTTACTATCACTCCATGTTTATACCGGATTTAGATTTTAGCCACTCGGCTACGTATCTTGTTTTAAATATAAGAACAAAGTTGCGAAAAAAATTCTGTTTTAACCACTGTATAGAAACGATAAATCCCATGTAAAAGAAAAAAAATCTGACAAATATAAAAAGAATTTTAATTTTCTGAATACGACTTTCTTTCTTTCTTTTTTCTTATTCAATGTCATCGTGGCTTCAAGTTGAAGTGCTTGACTTTTAGTAGGGCCTGATTTAGATGAAGAAAGGCCCTAGGCTATTCCATTTTTGATGTACTTCCAAATTCCCCGAATAGAGGAAAATGGAAGAGTGTTAAACAATTTGAGTAAATCCGAGGATGATGAAAGGTGCTGAAATTCCTCCTCTAAAGGTTTTTATTGTTAAACTTTTTTTACATTAAGGTTCACCCTGCACAAGGCTCTGGGGTCAATCGGGGTAGAGGGTTACATTAAGGGGTAGTTTATACAGATAGAAAGGGAAAATAATGGTTAACTCTAGACTTGAACAGTTTAAAATTGTAGTGATCGATGAAACATTCTCTTGAGAGTCTGTTCCAGAGAGAAGCGGTTCTCGGGTAGAAGCTGTTCCAGATGAACTTACCGATGGAATACGAAGGGAATGTGAGCTGTTTGCTACTATGTAAGGGGCTGCAGATCCTAGCCATGAAGGTTAGGCCTGGCAGAACCAAGGAATGAAGCTCGTCCGAGCACTTTCCATGGAAGTAGTGATAGTGCAGTGAAAGACTCGCCACATCCCGCCTGTGAGAGAGTTGAGGTTGGGAAACAATTCGTTACCCAAAAGACTTGGAGACACTTTTAAACTCTGTCGAGACTGGAAAAGTGAGGGATTGCGAAGCTTCCGCTCAAATATGACGACAGTATTTTTATTTTAGTTAGGTTTTAGGGTTAGCAGTCTTGAGAGTCTATTTAACAGAGCAGCGGTTCTAGATTATAGAAGCTGTTCCAGTGGAACTTATCTCAGATGGAATACGGAGGAAAATTTAAATATATTTCCAACTTTTTATGTAAATATATTCAGATCCTATATATGAAGGTTAGACCTGTCGAACCAAAGAATGTAATTCGTCCGAGTACTTTCATGGAACTAGCGATATGTTTTCATCAATTTTGAAAGGACCCATACATCCGCTTGTGAAAAAGAGGTTGAAAGGTCGAAAATGATTTGTCTCCCACGGGGACTCGGAGGCGCTTTTGAACTCTATCAAGACAGGAAAATGGCAGATGGGCATCTCCCGCCGAAATATGACAACAGTACTCCATTTTCGGCCCGATCTGGCTCTTGTAAAGGTATAGAATAGCATGAGGAGTCAGGTACTTACTGGAGCGGTACTTAGGGAAGAGAAAATAAAAAATGAACTTAATATATACTTGGGCATTTTTTTTTCTTTATTGACAATTATATTGTAAAACATGAATCTAATCAGTTTCCAAAACCGTTCATAAAACGAGTTTGCCTTCCCTATCATTAACAAAGACACTAGAAATAAGCTCAGTTGTATTACTAACTTGACTGATGAAAACAGCAACGTCCTTTTCAGATACTTGCACAGCTGTTTTCTACTTATCTATTTCATTGCTTTCCTGCAAGGACAAACTCTATAAAGAAATCAATGCTAGCATCAAGTTATCGGCTTAAGACAGTATTATTCTGAAATGGAATGTAAGGAAATGGGTTGTTTAGAATCTACAATACGTTATGACAGCATGTGTAAGAACAACCTATGACCGTGTCAAAAATATTATACACTTTGGCTGTGGTGGCCCCCTAGATTTTTGAGGCCCTAGGCTTCAGTCTGCTAAGCCTATAGGTAAATCCTGCACTGACTTTTAGGAAGCAATTATTAAACTCTGACTCGCGTGTTTTGGTTCTCTCGGCTTTAATCGTGGCAGTCATTTAATACGTTTAAAGTTCCGTTTTCATAAACAACTTCTGGAAATTTTAAACTGATTTTTTATTCAACAATAAAAAGAAGATATTTTTGAAACCTCATAGAAAATACATTGGGAATAATTGCTTTAAAGCAAGTGTTTAATCAAAATTTGACACGGTATTCAGTCATTGTATTCATGGTACGTATTCATTAGGGTGTAGAAACCGTGCTAAAATTTGTGTTGGAAGTGTTAAAAATTGTAATGGCCGCAGTTTACACTTGAAGCGGACACGGATAAGAACTTTCAAAAGAAATTAATTCGACATTTTCAAAAGAAACAAATGCCATACGTAAATGATTTTATGCATATTTTTTATATAAAGAATAACATCACCTATAATAGAGAAAATGAAATGTAGTAGTATAGAGATATAGCTGAAACAAAGGAAGATAATACATTTATGGGATTAGCGATAGTGTATGTGTATGTGTGAGAGAGAGAGAGAGAGGGGGGAGAGAGATAGATAGATAGAGAGATAGAGAGAGAAAGAGTTGTACCACGTAGCTGGATGAAATTTACCAGTTAGATTCCCGAGGAGATGAAGTTTCCCTGTGCGGACGAAACATGCATCTAGGAACAGAAAGATAAAATGAGAGTTTAGGTCCTTTCTTTTATAGTACTGAACAGCGCCATCTAGCAGCGGCAAGGGGGAGCTAATGCTCATATGAGGTTTTATTTCCACACGGGACAGAGAAGTCATAAAAGTATTAAAAAATGGGCTCCTAAACTGATTGTAAATGTCTTCTGTAAGCGATGAGCTGACGTCTGGGTAAGCTTTGCTTCCGTTTTAATTTTTCTTTTGTCATATTTACTTTGTTTCTTAAAAAAAAATTTTCTACTAAATAATAACTAAGCTACAAATTGTACTACTAAACTCTGAAAGGAAGATATTTCATTTCATTTTTAACTGTTTTCATTTCTAAAATGTACAAGTTTTGTCATTTATAGTGCTAATATAGTGCAGCTCCCGATATTACGTTGTAGATTAACAACAAAACTAAATTTATCACTTGATAAGAAATTTATTACTGGCAAATCAATAAAAATTGATAAATTTGCTGCATAGAAATTTAGATCACTGTGTCGTTTGTTTATTTGACGTTATATCAATTCCGTATAGGTCATTTAATGCCGAAATTTAATTTTCTTAGGAACTTGAGTAATTTTTTTCTTTTTACAAAAATTTATTACAAGTAATTTATTTTTTATTGTTTTTCTTTTTTAAATCTATACTTTCATTTTTTACCCCGGGGTAGGGGGTTCACTATTTGCCCATAGCTGTAACCCTAATAAGTGCTACCAGCGAGGTCAGGGTGGAACTGGGAACAATAACAATTAAGAGGTGGTTCTACCCGCCTCAAAACCTCCTGATCAGAGGTCTTGCTGCTGGATGTAGTTTATCGTCTTACCCAGGACGATACCGTGTCATGCTAGAATATATAATCTATTGAACTTTATAAGTCTACCATTCATCTGTGCATCAAATATTGTTGCTACATTTGGTCTGGTGCTTCTGTTATGCATCTGCAGAATCTTGACAAAATCCAAAGAATTTGCTATGTCATCATTCCTGGACTGGTGTTTCACCTTCAGTTACGTTCCCACCGTTGCAACGTAGCTTCCCTATTTCTTTTCTATAAATACTTACATGGCAATTGTTCTGATGAGCTTTCCTCTTTGGTACCTTGACTTGAATTTAAGCGTTGTGCTAGATTGGCAGTTAGGTCTCATTATTTTACTGTTGAAATTGTTCAGTGTAAACTGTAAGTTCTATTCTAATAATTTCTTATCTCCTACTTCACGCTTGTGGAACTCTCTTCTGAGTTCTTGCTTTCCTGTCAATTTCTTCTTCTATGTGCCATGTCCATTCAAGGCGTGGACAACTCCATAACTTTCTAATCTGATATCCATGCTTATTAAGTAGTTTACTCGTTGTTAACCTTTGTCCTTCTTGCCTTCCATATGTTCTGTCATGATCACGAGTCTTGTAACCCATTAGGGTCGTAGGGGCATCACACGTACTGTAGCTGCAGTAGTATTGGTGTTTCCTGGTCAAGATAGCCTGAGATTAGTTTGAATTCGGATTTTTTCTTCTCCTAGACTAGTCGTCAACCAAGGCTATAGGACCCATAGGTAGCTTAATACCCTTTCCAAGGTACATAAGTGAATGCAGTGAACTCCACTGGAATTCGAACTTGGCTCTCTATTACTCGATCTGAGCCTCTATCCATTACTCCACTGTGCCTTGAATACAAACGAATATATGTCCTGTATGATGTTAAAAAATGAAATGCAGTGTCAATCGTTATTTTTTTTAAACCTGTTCTTTTATTGTCCTTTCTCCTCAATGTTTTCTCAGTTGTTTTTTCTTCTTCTCAGTAACCTCTTTCGTCTTAGTGGCTTTATGGCCTTGCTTGGGGTGGAACGATAAAAAAAAAGTTAATTCATTTAGAGCTGACGTGATTCTGACAATCAAATCCAGTCGGTGTTTCATTCGATTTTTTCCATTCCTAAAATATACTCTTTGCTTCAGTTGTATTTTCTTTGCGTCTCTTCTATATCTTGTGTTTGTGAATATATTCTTCATCTTTCTCTCTTTGTTTTTCTTTCTCATTACCAAGTAATATCAGTGCGTGGGAATAATTGTGCGGTTATTTCAAGTCAATTGAAGTGAAATAATGTCCATTCGTGAAAAAAATCCCGCCTATTAATATTTAATGATTTTTCTTGTTAGCATTCATTTTTACAACCGCTCATTTACTCAAGACTTTGGTCGAAACAGCGGAAGGGAAAAGGAGAAATGTCAATTGGCTGTATGTTGATCGGTAGCCATTTTGGGAGTTAGCCGTGAGAAACGAACAACGACTTTCCACAACAATAGAATAAAAGTTGTTTGTAATAGGAGTTGATAATAAATGTCCCTCATCTGAGTCAGGAGCTCAGCGTATAATGAACTGTATACAAAAGGTAGATAAAAATGTCCTCCATTTGTATCGTCATGCACAGCAGACAACAGGAATAGATTAGCAAAAAAGAAGCGTTTAAATTGTCAGTTATTTGTATAGACACTAAAGCTATAGCCGTTGTGAATACGATTGACAAACTATTTGCTTTTATGTTTGTTAGTTATTTAAAGTGTGTTAGACTTTATTCCCAGCATTACCTACCTACCGCCTACCCACATACCTACCTACCTATCTACCTACCGACCATCTTTCTTTTGAGGTTTTCAATGTTCGTTCTGCTCTTTCACTTTGGTTGTATGAGTGTTTCCGGCTCGTCCTTATCACGTGACTTAAAGATTCCAATCGACTTGTTTCTCCAGTTTTAAATGACGAAGCTTTTTTTCTTTATTTCCTTCTGGACGCGTTATTAGTGTGTTTCGAAATGCCAGATACGATTTATGAAATTCATCTGAAAGGAGACCAAACTTCATTCCAGTTAGGGCCTTTGAGCTTTCAGCCATCTTGGGAGTTGACTTCTCTTGTTTTATTCTCATACTTATAAAAGGAAGACTCGTGTTTTCAACAACTGTTGTTTATTTTTAACGAACTGTCAAACCGGTAAGTTATATCTAAATCAATTTTTAATTTTAGTATAGTAATTATTGGTCAAGTCATCTGCATGTTTTTATATATATATATATATATATATATATATATATATATATATATATATATATATATGTCTGTGTGTGTGTGTGGGTGTGTGTTTGTGTGGGGTGTGTAAGAA
>CAHIKZ030001889.1:15000-275000 GCA_903632075.3 Acanthosepion pharaonis
TACACCTACCCGGACATAGCTCAATTAGGACTCACTTAAACACACACGGAAACCTACTAAACTCCATCCACAACATACTTGTAGTACATACAAGTATAATAGTCTCATCTACATGTAAATAAAGATTTAAAATAATGGAAGGATTAATAATAAAAATAGAAAAGCCAACACTCAATAACATTAACTATGAACACGGCCACAATGTGTTGACCGGGTCTGGAAAATAAAATATTCCTATAACGTTAGGCACAGATATATAAATCCCCACACATTCAGTTAAAAATAAAAATCGTGCGATAATGGCTAAAAGAATAGCCGAAAACATTCGGATATGCGGGACTTTTGGACAATTTTTACACACTTTGTGTTCAGAAAAGAAAACACTTGTAGGAACAGAAGAAAAAATAAATAAAAAGCTTAATCGCAGTACCTTGTCAATCGTCTTTAACGAAACCTGGGATTGCTATATATATATATATATGTGTGTGTGTGTGTGTGTATGTGCGTGTAATTTGCCCTTGAAGATTATATTAGGAAAGGTCGAAAATACTTGGGTTAAACAGAGTACATATCATAAATGCTTTCGGCTTTCATAAACCATTCTGAAAGAAAGATTAGATTTGTTTTGCTAAAAATACAGTATTTAAATTTATTCATGTGTTATGCTGCCTATTAATTTCAATGTCCCGCTGTCATGTGGGAGTTTGTCATGTGTGTGTTTCGTTATTTTTTTATTTTATCAAAGAAGAGCGCATATACGAGTTTGGGTATGGTAGGAATAATTAGATGGTAAAATAGAAAATAAGCTCGCACGTAGTGCTTTCCCTAACTCTCTAGAAATAACTTCTTCAGAATAATAATGATTTTATATGGATGAAGTATTAGGTTGGTGCAAAAATAATGTCGTTTTTTGACGTTCAACTTAACTTATTTTTGCACCAACCTAATAATTCTAAAGACAAAAGGAAAACTCTTCTTTTCCGATGCCTTTCGTTTTCTGATGAACTTTATCAAGAAAATTTGTCTTGATAAAATCCATCGAAACGCATTGGTAAAGAAAAGTTTTCCTTTTGTCATTATTCATATTGTCTTAAATGGGCTGAAAAGTTCATAGGCTTCCTATGAAAGAATGATGCATGCATTAATTTCAGCTCTTCTTTTTAATAACTACATTGTTTCTTTCCAGCTAAACTGGCATCTGACTGTTTAAAGAAGACTCAAAAAGTGAATAGTAGCAACTTCTCTTGAAAAAAACAAAATTTCGTATCGTGATGTTATCAAGCATCAGCAGAAAAAAGTGTTTAGCTCCAAGAACATTCATACTGACCTGGTTGCTACATTAGAGGATAAAGCTCCAGCTTTATCAACAGTTCAAATACACGATTTACATTTACGAGGGGAACAGAAAGCTTTGAAGATGGCCCAAGGTCTGGACGTCCTGCAACTGCCACCACTGAAGAAAACACCGATCGTGTTCACCACATAATGATGGATGACAGGCGATTGACTATAAATCAAATAGTCAATGCAACTAGCATATCCCGTGAGAATATTCTACACAATGAACTTGGCATGACGAAGGTTTCTGCTTGGTGGGTACCACGTCTTCTAACATCTTATTAAAAGCGCACCAGACTGATCACATCACGGGAAAATCTGATATTGTTTGAGGCAGATCCCAGTTGGTTTCCTTAAAGATTTCTTAATCCACGATGAGTGTTAGGTTCATTACTTTCAGTCAGAGACAAAGAGACAATCCATGCAGTGGAAATATCTCTCTTCATCTGCTCCTAAAACGGTCAAGTTCGTTTTATCTATAGGGAAGTTGATGTCCTCAGTGTTTTTTTTTTGGGGGGGGGGTGCAAAAGGCATTGCGTTTATTGATTTTGTTCCAAAGGCAGAGTACTATGCCAACTTGCTGATGTAGTTAAGAAAGGCTATCAAAACTAAACGACAAAGGAAAACTGACGAAAGAGGTAATGTTTCATCAAAACAATGCTCCAGCACACGTCTTAATTTTCAAAGGCTGCTTTGTGTGACTGTAGCTTTGACCTGGTTGATCACCCTCCTAATTCTCCTGATTTGACTATCATCTGTTCCCCAACATGAATAAACATTTGGCTGGGAAACAGCATCGTAGTGATGATGACGTCATATCCACTGTTGATGACTTTTTTGACCAACATGATGAGCAGTCTTCTTTGAACAGTTCGATGTCAGTTTACCTGGAAAGAAACAATGTAGTTATTAATAAGAAGAGTTGTAATTAATGAATGCATGATTTCACAGTCTATCCTCGTGTATTTTATTTATATGATTTTTTTACACATACACACATTATATATAAATAAGAAGATGATATCGTTAATTTTTTATGTTTTGATAATATATGCCCGTTTGAGCGGGCATGCAGAAAAATACCCTCCGCCCTAGACGGAAAACGCTGGTGTAGGAGTTTTTTTTTCTCTGAGTACAGAAAAAAAACGCCGACAAATAAAAAAAAAAATTCCACCCAGGCAATTTTATAATGTCACTAAAACTCAAGGGGGTTCTGGGAATGAGAGAGATGAGACTTTAGAAGAAGCCGGAATCCCAATTATAAACAGGAAAAAGGGATAAACCTCAATTCCCGTTCAAAAGACCAGGGTGGAGAGTGAACAGGACGATAGTCGAATCTACCTTCTTCTATTAAGGAAAAACATAATAAATAAATAGTAAGTAAAGTTTCAGAGTTTAGGCGGAGACGGCAGAAATTTCGAGCTGAAGTAGACTTTAGAAGGAACCGGAAATCCAATCCTAAACAGGAAACAAGACATAAGCCTCTATTCCTGTTAAAAAACGAGGATGAGACGAACCTATCTACTCGTCTTGAGTAAAAGAAAAAAAAATAACAAAGTTGGAAGTCAGCGTAACAAACCATTTAAATGTTGAAACATTTAATACATTCAGTCAGTCAAGTACCTTACGTGATACACGCTTGGGCGATAATGTCTCTTTCGAGTCAAAACTGACTAGACAGAAGATTTTCCTGCAGTAGGTTGCCATTTCTTTTTGCGGTATACTGGTTGCCAACCAAGGCTGTAGAACCAAGTCTGTCCTGCTATTCAACCAATAGCTGGTGGGATGGGGGGAAGAGATGGATTCATATTTTTCCCAAGAGAATTTGCGCGTAAGTGAATGTAACGGACCTGACTGGAATTTGAACTCGGCTCCCCGATTTGTCATTCCGAGCAGATATCCATTACACCACAAGTGGATAAAAAAAGAAAAAAAGTTTACGTTCAGGCAAAGCCTGGTTCAAATTAAGTCAACTGGAAAGACGACGTACGCCCTCTGGTAAATGCAAACACACACAAACGCTATGTTCACACAGGTACATATATAGAGAGGTGCGGCATGAAATCAGTATTTGTTTCCTTTCCAGATGTAGTAATGTACGGCAAGAGGGTGTTAAGGTTGGGGGAAATACCTAACTCTCCCAGAAACTACAGGGGTAATAGGCAGAGAGGGGAAAAGTGACCGAGAGGCAACAAAAATAATACTGCCTCAGAAACCACAGGAACTTGAGGAATAAAAATGCCTACAGGACCAACTTCACGAGACACCGTGTCTTGTCGAATGTTGGTTTTTCCCCCACCCATGCTTTTATTGGCATGAGGCATCTTACAAAGACCCAGATCTTGACTAGTTGCCTCTTTTGCGTCTGTACCGACGTGCGTTCACCACAACAGAGAACACGATAATGAGTAATTGAATGACAAATTGGAAAGCCTCGCCTATGTAACGTGCTTCGACCCTAAAATGAACTTCTTCAGACGAATAATGATTTTATTGGTGCGGTAAGTCATATATTTACATGGGGTGGAAGAAGAAATAGAACAAACAGCGCTTGCAATTTTACACCGAAAACCCCTAAGTTACAGGGACGCTTAGCTTTAAATTTAAATTATTGACTTGCGGTATATCGAGATGCATAACCTGGCTGATATCGTTTGGCAATCTATATTGTTTTTGTTTTTATCTTTTATTGCCATTTTTTTCAGAAAAATTTTTATTACTTCAAACGTTATTATAGTGGATACTTCGTATTGGAAATAGACGGGGGGATTTTTACTTATTCAGTGTTTATTACGTCTATTGGCCTGCGCGTTCGAAAAATCTTCGTAAAGATAATGTGTTCTCCAACAAAGATCGAACATGCGTCATTTTTGTAGAGGAAACCACTGTCTGATCCGGCGAGCTTTACTACTCGGCCACGTAGAGCATTAGAGTAAGCAAGGCTCTTTAGTTCAACAAAAAAAAAACGGTGACATTTAGTTGCCAATAGTAGAACGCTTAAATTCACCTTGCTCAGCACTTGTCATTGAAAAAAATAAAGTTGGTAATCATAAAATCAAGTGGTGGGTGTGATTATCAATATTCAACTCATACACAAGGAAATAGAAAAGACGAAAGCAAACAAAGAGCAACAATTATTTTTTCAAGATATATTCGAGGTTATTTTGCAACACAGGAAAATTTCTCACGGACTTTAAACAACTTCGATTCAGACGTTTACTCGGACTGGAAATTTACTACTTTATCTTTTATTTATACACGACGCGTGGATGTAGTACTAAACACAAAAAATACTCACGAATATTTAACAAAAAATACCAGGCTCTACTTGAATGTGTATTACTTCAACAGTATATTGAAATTTTTTTTTAAATTCCCGAATCTATCTTGCATATTTATAAATCTGCCATTCGTTCTTGTTTTGAATAGTGTTGCCACATCTGATCTGGTGTCCTGCAATATATTTAGATTCATGATAAAATCCAACGAGGAATTTGCAATTTATTGGTCCTGACCTTGCATCTCACCTTCAGTCACTTTCCCACCGCCGTAACGATGCTTCCCTGTGCCTTTTCTATAAATACTTTTATAGTAATTGTTCTGATGAACTTTCCTGTATGGTACCTGGACTTTATTAATTTAATCGCAGCTCTAGATAATTGAACTGACTAGATGTAACCGTAAGTTATATGCTAACAGTTTCTTATATATCACTTCCGCTTCGGAATCTTCCCCTTGTTGTCAACTTTGATCGTCAAAAAAAAATTTAAATTACCAGTTGTTATCTTCTGTCTTGTTCTTTTATTTTCCTCTCCCCTTAATAGTAGTTTTTTCTATATCAATTCTATAGTAACCCCTTGCGCCTTAGTGGCTTTATTGCTTTGCTTGGTGTGAAATGATAAAAAAATGTGTGGAAGATAACGGTTAACCCTAGACTTAAGATTGTAGTGATCGGGGAAACAATCTCCAGTAGTTCGTAGGAAGAAGTTAAGGGAAACAGATGAATTTAGTTATCTAAATGCCTGTCTTAGGTTTTGGCAATTTTATGGCATTCATATTCCTTTAAAACAGCCCAAGCCATGAATAAAAATGTCTCTACACTAGAATTTTAGCAAAAATCTTACAATAATAAATAATGGTATCTTGTAGATAAGATAAGTTCGCCTGTCGTCCGATTCATACTTCTCCCCGGTCTTTTAAACAGGAATTGAGGTCTATCCCTTGCTTCTTGTTTAGGATTGAGTTTCCTATGAAAAATATATAAGATATCACAAGAAAAAATGCCAGCGTATACAAAACAATTCAAATTACAAAGAAGAAGGTACAATAAAATGGTTTCAGTGAGGTCGAACCCAATTAAAATGTTATATTTACTTTGAAGGTATAAAAGGTGAATGTTCTTAATAGTTCTTGTGAATTAATGTGAGTTGTCGAAGTTCGTGTCAGAACCTGTTCGTGCCTTCTGAGTTCGGAGTCTTCAGCGTATAGCGTTGTTTTGAGAACAGTACTTGTTCTTTGTTGCAAAAACAACTATTTTTGTCTAATAGTCGGGGTGAAAACAAGACTTAATTCTCTTGTGGAAACGATAATTTGGTTGTCAAGACTTCGTTGAGGAGTGAGTTTCTTTGAGTCTACGCTCGGTCAGGTTTTCAGATGTTTTGGCGTCCGTCGCGTCTCCCACTGCTGTTGATAGTCGTATTGCAAGGATTTTTATAGCCATAGGTCGGCTCCGATATTTTAAAGCATTTCACCCCATGCAAGGCGGGGTTGCTACTAGTACGCAAAGGGCTACATAGAGTGATAGTAAGAGAAAAGACTGGGTTTAGGGGGGATTGAGGAAAGGATAAAAAGAAAAATGGGGATAAAGGCATCAGAAGATGTCAATTGACATTGCAGTTAAATTTTTGAAGATTATAGTTATCAGGGAATCAAGTAGGGAAGGGGTTTCACTGTCAGGAAGTCGAGAAAAGCTGTTGGAGTAGAAGAGGTGGTTACATTTAACTGTTTCAACATTAAAAGGGTGGGACGAAACCCCAACCTAGTAGCACGATTAAATTGATGTAGTCGGAGCATCAGTGAAAATAGCTCGTCAGAACAGTTGCCATGAAAATGTTTATAGAAAAGACAGAGAGAAGCCACATTACGTCGGTGAGAAAGTGGCTGGTGTGGAGACCCCAAGTTAGGAACAATCACAATGTATATCCGTCTTTGGATTTTGTCGAGAACCTTGAGATGAACAGCGGGGGTGCCAAGCCATATATGGCAACAGTATTCAATGCATGGACGAATGGTAGATTTGTAGAATTGAAGGATGGACAGATGCGAAAAAATCCTTTTGGTACGTCACGGAGAACCAAGTTGCAGTAGATGCAGCTATTGGTTCAATGTAGTTGTTCCACCTCAAGTCTGTGAAAATTTGAGACCAAGAAGGCGCAGTGAGACGCTCTCGTGAAGTTGAGCATCAACTATGCTGATAAGAGGCAGGGAGATTTTTCTATGGTGGGTAAATGAGCAGTTTCGTTTTGGAGGCAGTAAAATTTATAAGACATTTCCCGTTCCAGTCAAACAGATTGGAGGTCCTTTTTGATACCAGGTTAGCTTTGTCAGCAATGCCGGATTTACTATCGAATCAGGAGTAAATGGCAGAATTGCCTGCGTAGATGTCTACTTGAGAACTGATGACAGCAACCTCTACCTTGAGTGGCTCTTGGATGAACATTAGTAAAAAATGGAATTTAAATCTGAAAATAGTACAATTTAGAAATAAATTCAGTCTGAAAAGTGATTAATAATCTTCTTGATTATTCCCCCCCCCATTCCTAATTCTAATAATGTGTCTGCAATAATTTGAATCTGTCTCATTTGTTTGTTTTACCTAAACTTAATTTAATTTAATCTGACGGCTATTATTTTTTGAACGTAGTTGTTAACAAAAAAGTCTTGCGGGTCTACAAACTAAATCAACGCAGGCGTCCCCCAGGAGTAGTTTTTCGAACCGACTCTCCTTTTACTTTGCATAAATGATCTGCCTATGAGTATACTCCGATCATTTGTGAATATCTATTCTGACGATACAATGGTTTTCGGGTGCACCCCCAAACTCTAGATGGCCATCATTTGGCAGCTGGTCTCTCCTCGGATCGAGCTCTAACATCTCAATGGGAGAGAAACAAGCTGGTTACATTCAATGCCTCGAAAACCAAATCAGCTGCATTCCCTCGTCGACGATCGGGCCGTGACCTATCACCAATCACGATGATTGGATGTTCCCTAAGGGAGGCCCCGTGATTGGGCGACTATTGGGCCTTAAGCTCGACCCAAACGTCAAGTAGAACTCGTACATACGATTTATTTAAAAAGATGCAAGAAAATGATAAATTTTTACCGCTGCAGTAAAAACCACACTTTCCTGTTTATCCTCTGACTGTACAAGAGCCACATCAGGACTAGAATGGAGTACTGCTCGCATATTTGGACAGGAGCTGCCCGGTCGTTACTTTCTAATCTCGATAGAGTTGAAAAGCCCCTCCGCGTCCTTAAGGGTGATAAATTATTTTCCACCCTGCAACCCCTCTCTCACATATGAGATATCACAAGCCTCTAGCTGCTCTATCGCTATTTCCATGGAAAGTGCTCAGATGAACTACATGTTTTAACCTTCATTGTTAATACCCACCATGCTACGCACATTGCAGCGAACCATCCTCGTTCCCTTTTCATTCTATTGGTTCCATCGAGCAGCTTTCCCCATGAATCACTGCCCCGTGGAACCGACTCCTAAGCGGATGTTTTCCCGATCACTACAATCTTAACTTGTTTAAGTCTCAGGTTAACTGTTATTTTCCTCGCATATCCCCATAAATTGTCCCTCTTACTCTGTGACCCTCTACCTCAAGTGGCTCTTCACAAGGTTCGTGGGAAAAAGTTGGTCAAGTGGAACTTAATCTCACCAAAGGAATATGAAAAGAAGAAAGGAAGGGCGTTTGGTACAATGTGTGTGGCATGGCGGGTCTTAGTCATGAAGGTTTTAACTGGTGGAACTAAGGAATGTAGCTCGATCTTAAATTGAATCCATATCAACAGCGATTTTGGAATGAGAGCCTTTGCGACGTTTCGTCTTTAAAATAGTTGTAGGGTTAAAAAATTCATCACCCATAAGGATGCAGAGACATTTTTAGAAATTTATTGCTTATTTGTTTATTTGGGTTAATTTATTTAGTTAAAATAGACTACAACAATCAATCCAAAAATTGGGCGAAAAAATATCTATAATTACCTTCCCAGACCAAAACACACTACTAAATAAACGATCAGAACTCATCTCAATTTTTTACTATGTTACTTAAAAATCGAAAATCGAAAACCGAAAAGAATAAAAAAAATATATAAAATAAAAATAAATAAAAACAAGTAAAATAAATTAATCCAAATGAATAAAGAAGTCTGTCGCATCTGAGTGTTGACTTCAATGTTCACTTTTATATTTACATAAGCTCTAACTCTGATATTGAGCACTTTATCCCATAAATATAGCACACTTTAAAACTATATTTATTCATATATATATATGTGTGTGTGTGTGTGTGTGTGTGTGTGTGTGTATGTGTGTGTGCGTGCGTGTGTGTGTGTGTGTATTGTGTATTTGGCCAGCAATCCCTCTTTTATACAAGTTTCATTAAAGATGACTAACAAGGTACTGCGATAAAGCTTTTTATTTAATTTTTCTTGTGTTCATATAAGTGTAATCTTTTCTGGACATAAAGTGTGTAAAAATTGTCCGAAAGTTCTGCATAAGCATTCGGTTTCAGTTATTCTTTTAGTCATTATCAAGTACGATTTTTTGAAAATTGAATGTATGTGTTTTTTTATGTATGTATCTGAAGTTATAAGAATGTTTTAT
Source organism: Acanthosepion pharaonis (assembly GCA_903632075.3). Lineage (NCBI taxonomy): Eukaryota > Metazoa > Mollusca > Cephalopoda > Sepiida > Sepiidae > Acanthosepion > Acanthosepion pharaonis. The sequence goes on from CAHIKZ030001889.1 coordinate 24,239, forward strand.
TTTCTAAACACACACACTGCCACACACACACACACACACATATATATATATATATATATATATATATATATATATATATATATATATATTCAAATTTTTAAATTTAACACATTATTGATAATAATTGTAATTGAAAAAAATTATAAAAAAAAAACTACGTTTCCGTGAAGAGGAAGATAACGACTGGTATTGAATTTACGTTTTTTTAAACCGGAAAGCTGGAAATTTTTTGTTGATTAAGATCTATATTCGATATTAAATAACACAGCGCAAGATGATATATCGTTAAATTAAACAAAAACAGACGGAAAAAATCTCATTTGAATTTATAAAGTGAAGGATGATGTATATGCAAAATCTAATTATGCAACAATACGTCACTTTTCATGGGACAATATTTTGTTTTAACTGTTCCAAAGAATATCTAAGTAGGTTAATATTATGCTTATAACTGTCTGCAACTAAATTTGAAGATTTTATTTTAGTTCACGTTTATTCGGAATTTATAAAATGCAACTGATAAACCAGTTTGTTTTCGTAAGAAAATTGAGAACGAATAATTTATCTTAAATGAATATTTGTGATATACAGTTTCTGTTTGAAATTTAAGCCAGTGAAATATTCAAAGTCACTCTTTAGTAAAATGAGGTTAAAACGAATGTGCAAAATCTATTTGAATGCGGATTCGTTCTTTCTTTTGGGAGGGGGCGACAATATTTTTTATTCACTTGTTTTCTACAGGTTATAACTTTTCGCAGGTTATTTAAAGACAGCAAATATTTTTTTGAGAGAATAATGATTTACTAATACAAGTCCTACTAATTAACCCATAGCTGATGGAAGAAGTGGTGGATTCATACTTTCCCATGTGTATTTGCACGTTAGTGTATAAAAAAGCTGACTGGAATTGGAACTCGGCTCTCTTCCACTACCGGACAGTTATCCATTATATCAACCGCACAGCCATGCTTACTGCACCTGGTATTCTCAAGCTGTCACCCATCTTTCTGACCAAGCTCGACGTTGCTTAACTTCATTGACCGTGCAGAACCGGTGTTTCAACATTTTATAGCCATAAGCCCTATACAGCATTCTAACTTCCGATCTTTCAACACATGGTATTTTCAATAAAAGTGAAATGGAAAACAGTGGAAGTGTAAAAAATGTCGGTTAGTGTAACTTTTGTGACGTACGGTGGCCGTTAAGTATAACTCAAGACTTTAATGTTAAATAAAACAGTATTTAATTACAACCGCAAATAAATACTTAACAAGAACAAAGAAGTAAAAATCAACCAAAGATAATTAACCATTTCACTGAAGACCTTGTTAGTAGCGCGGCTCGGCAAATGTCCGACAAATTCTAAATCAAAACCCAAATCATCGACGCACATTAATTCACACTAATTCGACTGGATAGTTCCACTCAATAGTCACTTAATAATCACTCCAGTAGCCTGACACCGCTATTTATACACCTGGCAGAAAACATATATTCATAAGTCCAGAATGTCACGCTCAAACCTCGGTGTCGGTAGTTATTCATTTTCTCCCTATATGACACCTCCCCTTTTTGAGATGACATCTCTGGAGTCTATATCTCTTCAGTTTGGGTTCAATATCCAAGTGTTCCGTTGCTATTCTTTTTCTTTTACTGTACCTCCTTGATTTACTAATTTTTGGTGGCGTGGGTACGTCAAACATCTCATACAATATTTCCATTGGTACCTCTTTTCGTGATCTTACTAAATCAGTTAATTTCCGTTTTAACTGATTAATGTGTCACTTTTGTCCCTGTACCATATACGTCATTTTTCCAATCCGTTTTTTTTTATCACGCCGTCTTCCCAGAATTCTTTTCTACGTTGGTACGTTTTAAAAAACACTTTACCACCAGGTTTGAAATATTTATTTATATTAATTTGATGTTCTCGATTTCCATTCTGGTAGTAATTTGTTAAATACGGGCTTAATCTTCCTGGTGAACATCAGTTCTGCCGGCGACATTCCAGACACGGTGTTCGGTTGGGCGTTATTTTGAAAACGCTCAGAAATTGCTGTAACATTACTTCATCTGCATCTTCTCCCTCCGACTTTTTTTAGTGCCATTTTAAAAGTATCAACAAACCGTTCAGCTTGTCCGTTACTTTTTGGGTGATAAAGAAACGTTGTAATATCTTCTATTGTTAATGATTTACAGAAATTTTTTCAGCTGCTATGACTCTGTTGAGACCAAGAGGACAAAAAAAGGAACTCAAGGATAGCCCGTTTCACGAGATGGGAATTGTGTGCCGTTGTCTGTAATAATAGTGTTGGGTACACCGAATCTTTCAAAAATCTTGTGTAAGAAATGTATAGTGACTGTGGTTGTCGGTTTTCTACATTTTAATATTTCGCTGCTAGAGCGCAACCTCTGCTTGATTTTACTAAATTTTGAACGTCTTGGTCCATTTTCGGCCAATACGTATAACACCTCATTAAGGATTTCATCCTTGAAATTCCTGAATGCTCTACGTGAAATTCTTTTAGCATACGTTTTTGAAACGGTGACGGTATCACAAGTCTTTCTGCGTACATAAGTACATTGTCACATATTGAAAATGAATCTGTTGCAGCAATATTTTTATTTTTTTCTTGAAATCTCAGTTGTTTCTTCATTTTCATTATAAAGTCGTTTTTCCCGCTTTAAATCTTATTTCCTCTAATGTTACAGACAGTTCTTTCGCTGTTTTATTTGACACATTCTTAATTTCATTTTCAGCCTTTATCGCTGCATTTATTGTGTTCTGTAGTGGTTCGCAGAATTTTGGTATTAATCTAGACAGTCCGTCCGCATGACTCAATTTTTTGAATAGTAGAAACTCCATTTTATAATTGTAGTTTAATAAGATAGTACCCCAGCGCTGCAGTCTATTTGCTGTCTGTAGTGTAAACTGTCTACCATGTATAAACTTGTGAAACGTTTTGTAGAAAATATGATAGCCAATACTTCCTTTTCAATCTGGCTGTAATTTTTTCAGCTGCTATTAACGATCTTGAAGCATGAGATATTGGTTTAGTTGTTCCGTCCTCATATTTGTGTAGTGTCACCGCTCCAATACCCAACTCACTTGTATCTGCTGCAACCACAATCTCTAATTTAGGGTCAAAATGATCTAGCGACAAGTCCGACGTTAGGATGTTTTTGATCTCTTCGAAAACACTTTGACATTTATCTGACTAATCCCATTTAACGTCTTTCTTTAGTAAGATATTCAATGGTACTGTTAATTTATGCATGTTTGGTACATACACATGGCAGTAATTAGCTAACCCTAAAAATGCTTGTAAATTTGATACATTTGTTGGGGTGGGCATGTCCCTTATTGCACTCGCCCTTGAAGGATCTGGTTGTCTTCCGTTCGCGTCGATAATTTGCCCTAGGTATTTCACTCTATTCATAAATAGTTCACACTTTTCTTAACTGATGTTAAAACCATAGTTTTTAATTCCCTCAAAATATTTTTTCACATCTTCCGTATGTTGGTTTCGGGTTTCACTTTTTATAAGAACATCATTCAAATATGCTTATGCACAATCCAAACCGGCAAGCATTGTATCCATAATCGATATTTATTATGTAAAAAAAATACATAATTTTGGCACAAGGCCAAAGGGGAAGTGGGGAAAGGCTGGTCATCATTAACTATCTTAGTCCTAATTAATCACAAGCGCAACCCATTTATCCAATACAATTTCTCCATTTACCAGAAGAACTCATCCTTCGCCATTCAGTCCTACAAACACCCCATGATATAAAGATATTGAAATGGCTCTAAATGTTTTCCCCCTTTTTTCCCTTTTTTTTTTCTATAAAAATAGATAAAAATTTATTAAAACATGAAATGAGGCGGAGAGGGGATGAACCCAGTAAAGTAACAAAAGATTAAAATAAAACAAACTAAAACACAACTGATGTTACTAGGACCTGTCCACCCTTCAAAATAATGAGAGTGGTCGCTGTATCCTGTTGATAAACAGAAACAAGAAGCAAACTCACTAATGGGGAGGGAAGGGTAAAAATAAATGACGGAACGGGAAAATCAAATTCTGACCCAGCCAAGATGAGAAAAAAGGGGACAAAAACAAACTGGGGAGCTTGGGAATCTCGACATAGGTCATAACAAAAGAACAGGCCAGGAGCATCACTTATTCACATTAACTAGGAAAACAAATAGTGCCTGGCTTAACCGGGGGAGGGATCACAGGAAACCGCTCTGTTGGGACCAAGAGGACAAAAAAGGAACTCAAGGATAGCCCGTTTCACACGAACCAACCTCGCTACTTTCATTCCCCTTTTGCTAAAATCTGTCGATACCAAGCGCTTTCTATCAGTTCTGATCGTCATCTTCAGCTGAAAGAATCCGACCAGAGCCTCATGAGAATAGCGTTCGTATCGAAAGATTCCCTCCATTCGCGTCGCCCAAATCACCATTCTTGTCACGGCTATCAGAAACACCATTCGTTTCTCCCCAGAATACGGGGACGACACATTATCGCAGACGTATGCGAGATTGATGAGCACGAGCCTATCGGGAGCGATACAAACGGTCAACTCGCCGACATAGTCCCAGAATAGGCGTACCTGAGGACAATGGCAGTAGGCGTGTGATACCGTTTCTTCTAAACCAAAGTCACACCTTTTCGAATCAATCGCCAGGTAAGCGAAAACTCGGGGTTACTGAAGTAATGCGCTGCTAGCGCCCAAGACCAGAAAGAGCGCAATTCGGCCACCGACAAGCCGAAACGCCCACAAAGTGGATACTTCGCGATCCCTTCCACTAAGTCACAAGACCCTCTGAGGCCGTGAAAGGTCAGTGGAGCGAGGAACGACCTTCAAGGTCACTCTACACTCGTCGAGGAAAGTCGATAGTTTCCCGGACCTACGATGGCGCTTAGCACAGGATATAGGAGGGATGGCGTCCCTAACACTCCCCTCCAAAATCGAATCCTCTGTCAAAACACGGCGTAGGAAAGCCAACCGCGAGGTGTATCGATGACTCATCAAGCCCCCACCCCCATTACACGGACGCTGGACACAAGCTTCTTTGTGGACCTTCTGCTTGCGACTATCCCACAAGAGGGTAGACAGCAAGCGCCCTATCACCTTTCTGCGATCCTTGCAAAGATGAAGTACAGCCAAGCGGTAAAAGATGAGAGGAAATACGTAAGTGGCACACGACTCAGTCCTCCTATTCAAGGACAACCTTCTTCCGAGTCAAGTCCCGAACGACGCTCCGATCTTTGCCTGTACTTCTGACCAATTTTTCTCTAGCAGGTGGTCGGGTCTAATCCACACACCAAGAATAAATATTTCAAATGTTAGAATTGTAGTGAAGGCAACCATAGTAGTCTACCTTTTGAACTATTCGACTATAAAAGAAATGGTCGAAACTCACTTATGGGCTGTAGTCAAACTGCATTGAATAAAGCTTCACATAAACGTGAGCTTACGGCCACATCACGTGGAAACACTGATTCTCTTACGATCACCGAAGTTAAGCAAAGCTGAACCTGGTCGAGTACCTAGATGGGTGACCGTCTGGAATATCAGGTGCTGAAAGCTTGGGTGTGTGGACGGCGTAATGGATAATAACAGAATTATTAATCGGAGAGTCGAGTCCCAATTCCTGTTGGGTTCGTTATATTCAAATACCCTTGGGGAAGGTATGAATACACCTCTTCTCCCCCAGTTATGGGTTAATTAGTAAGTCTTGTATCGCTAAATCATTTTATCTCCAAAAATTCTTACAATCTAAATATTTTCTGGCTTTAAATAACCTGCAAAGTGTTGATAAACCGTAGAAAACGAATCAGTGAATCAATGAAATACGAGCATGTCTTTTATATTTATTTACATATTCAAGAATATAAATGTATAGAAATAACATGATCACAAAGTGAGGGATAAGTTTATATATTGATTGCAATAGATAATTAATCCCCCACTTTGTATTCACATTATAATTTATTGTTTATCAAATTCTGATTAGGTACGAATCCACCGTTTCTCCCCCAGATATAGGTTAATTAGTAAGACTTGTATCACTAAAATATTATTATCTCCAAAAATGGTGTGGGTGAATTCTTACAGTCTAAAATATTTTCTGGCTTTAATAACCTGCAAAGGATTGTTAAGCTGTAGAAAACGAATCAATCAAGCTTAAATGTTCGTCTGTTTTTCTTTACAAGAGCACTAACAGTTTTGTGTAGAAAGCTGAATCTAGAATATACAATGTATCCAAAAAAGTATACACATTTTTGAATGTTTATGAATACACTATCCAATGAGCGATAAGGCGGGGCTAATAGAAGACAAGAAGAAGCTAAAGAAAAAAGTTCTAAAAATCGAATGAACCTAAGGAAAAAAAATAGAGAAGAAAAAACAAGGAGAAAGACAGAAATATTTTTTACAGTAAGGTTCACTCTGTACAAGGCCAAAGAACCACTCGAGTTAAAGGGTTACATTAGGAGACAATTTGTGAAGATGGGGTGGGGCGGAGATAACGGTTAACCCAAACCTAGAACAGGTTAAGATTGTAGTGACCGGCGAAGCATCCTCTTTGGTGTCGGTTTTTACTTCTCACCGATGCAATATGGAAGGAATGTGGGTTGTTTGCTACTATGTAAGTGGTATGGTGTGTCCTTGCCCTGAAGGTTAGAACTGGCGGGCCCATGGAATGTAGTTTTCTGGGCACTTTTCGTAGAAGTAGCAATAGAGAAGCAACAGACTTGTCACATCCCGCCTATGAGAGAGAGAATTATACGTCACCCACAAGGGTTCTGAAACTCTTTTGGACTCAAGGTTGGAGAATGAGTTCCGGATAGCTCCCGCCCAAATATGACAACAATACTCCATTTTTGGCCTGATCTGGCTCTTGTAAAGGTAGAGGATGGTATAAAGTACAGGGAGTCGACAATTTTACCTGCGTCCTTAGCAATGGATCGTACGTACGAATCCCACTTGAGGTCAGGTGCGATTTTGAGGCCCAATAGTCATTCAAGGTATGGTACCTTAAAAGACGAGAAAACAAAAGAAAAAAAAATAAGAGGGAAATTAAATGGAGAAGAAAGGAAATGAACGGGACATTATCATATTTATTAATAACTGGTAGTAGAGCCCGGCTTTGCCCAGGGATGTAACAGTAAGAGACAGACCAAGTATCGACCATCATAAAGACTGAAAAATAAAATTGACAAAGATTATTGTTTAAGGTTGACAGACACGCATGTCTTAATTAGTTTTTTTTTTTTGTTTTTTTTTACGAATTGGTCAAACCCAAACTCAAACAAAAACATTGTTTTCAATCGTTATGAGTCTACCGATTGAATAGAATTTTATTAAAACAATTGTCTTGTAAATGGAATTTTTAAAGAATTCTGAATGTAAAAATAAAGTAAAATGTGTGCAAGACAATAAGAAACACTACCTGCCAAAAAAAGTGAAGTTTTGTTGAAATCGGTTGAAAAATGTAGGAAATCCGATCCCATATATAAGCGAACACACACACACAACCAACCTGGGTTTTATAAGTATAACTCAATATGAGTTGTCCCCCTTTCATTCTCGCGATGCCTCTTAATCGTGTTTTCAAATTGATTTCGTGCAAAAACAATTGTGTTTTTCCAATTTTTGGCGCTGTCGGAACCACCGCAATGTAATTTTGCGTAGTCCTGTGAAGTTTTGTTGAAATCGGTTGAAAAATGTAGGAAATCCGATCCAATATATAAACGTTTATAATAAGTATGATACACTATCCATTAAACTTTGCAGTGATGCTAAGCGAAGACGAACCCAACGAAAGAAATAAAGGACCGAAAAAAATAAAGAATAAAAAAAAGAGTAAAAAAATCACCCCCACAAAGCAAAACAAAAAAACAAAACAAAAACAAAAGCCCCCACCAAAAAAAGACAAGATAAACTACAGAGAAAAAAGAATCGAGAAGAAGAATAGAAAGAAAAAAAAGAAAAGAAAAAATACGAAGAAAAAGAAAATAACAAAAGGAAAGAAAGAACGAAAACGAAAAATAACGACAGAAAGAAAATGAAACAAAGAAAGACAATAGAAGAAAGAAAGAAAACGAAGAAAAAATTTTAAAAAAAATGGAAGAAAACAGAAGAGAAAGAAACGAAACGAAAAAAAAAAGAGAGTCGAAGGAAAGAATGAACATGATGTAATGGAATAACCTGTTACCCCCATGAGTGACTATACTATAGGTAGTAACTGCTTATAAGTATCTGTAAGTCAACGGACTACAGAGACTAATTGGGATCTGTTACTCAGCTCTTAGCTGTTGTCGAACTCTCTACCTTCGGGCAGAGAGGAATCCGGACGAGGCTATGCCGAAAGGTAGAGTCTCGTCCGGGGAGGTAGACAGACTCGAACCCGTTTATGCGGTGTTTACGGCGAATTTTTGGCCGAGCCTAGGGGCCCCACATTACATTCGGCCTTGTGTCACATCCTACCCCATGGGGAGGTTGATAAATATTACTAGCTGGGATCTGTTGAGTACGACTCAGACTTATGCGAGAACTACCCACCTTCCAATAGTAGCACTCACTACTGGATTGACTTGCGACGACCTTGTGCATAACTGTTATCTTTATTCTTATTGCATTGGTTTTTACAATAACCCTTTACTTTTAATCCACCGTGTTTTTCAAGTATATATTCCTATTAGCACGGAATATAACAGAACCGAAAAGAAAGACAGGAATAAGACGGAAAAGAAAGTGGACGGGGCATTTATGTTTAATACACTATCTATTAAACTTAAAAACTAAGCGAAACTAAGCGAAGACGAAAACGAAAGAAATAACGAAAGGACCGAAAAAAGACAGTTAAAAAATCCCTCCCTCCAAAAAATAACAAAAGACGAGAAGATAAAAGACAGAAAAAAAAAGAATCGAGAAAGACAAAAAGAAAAATTAAAATTAAAAAAAAAGACGAAGCAAAAAAAGAAAATAACGAAAGAAAAGAAAGAAAGACGGTGAAGAAAAAAGAAAGAAAATGAGGGATAAAGAAAGAAACGAAAAAGAAAAGAGAGAAGACGAAAAACAAAGAATGAACTGAAGAGAAAGACAGAAATAAGACGGAATAGAAAGTGGACAGGACATGGCATTTAAGACTAATAGTATTATGTCGAAATTACTGTCACTTGTGTTTGTTGGTTTTGTTATACTAAAGTAATTGACTATAGAAAAATTAAGTGAACCCTACTTTGATTAGAATGTGTAGGTAAACACGAAAACAACATACCTACCTACCTATTAATGCTGAATCAGTCAGATAAAACTGTAACAGGGTGCGATGAGCAAATTGTCGCCATTTTATATTTTTAATTTCGCGCATGCGCCTTGTTTGTCTTTGATTTTGTTGACTGCACAGTATATTAGGATCAGTTGAGTACCGTCTGTGAGAAAAAGAGCACCATGACGCAATTCACTCTGCCATTTACATTATTTACATTATTTGGACTGTTGTCCTCATCCTTATTGCCATATTCGCCAGGTAATTGGAATTTTGAACCACCGATGTAGATTGTTCTTGTTTCGTGTTCTAGTTCGTCTATTTGGTCCACATGCCATGTCATGCCATGATATGCCTCTTCTTCTAGATGTCTCAGTTATCTCCCTCTCTCTGTTGCAGTAACCAGGAACTCACAAGTCTTTGGGTTAAGTCAACTCACAACTCTTTGGGTCAAGTCACTGGATCCAACCAACGCTTTTATCCATTGGGCCATGTGTCCTTGTGGACATCAGTGTATAAATTTTGGGGACTTATAAACTTAATGTCTCATACAATTTTTACCAGAACTCATATTGCAATTTTGTTGTTATTGCTTTTCTCCATCACTCCGTATTACTGGTTCCTATATTGTATTCATTTCTAATTTAGCCGATTAAACCATTTTTGTGATAGTCAGTATATGTGTTGATTTCTTAAGTTTTCGTATTTTCCATTGATGTTTTCTGTCTATTAATTCAACGTCATTCCACAAGGATTGGTGATCTCTCTTTTTCCTTCAGCTATGCCTGATTTTTCTATTTTAAAATCGTGTTTGGCTTTTCGATGTTCTTGCAGTTTTCAAAGGAGGGGCCTTTTTTCTCCTTTTATTATCACCACAGTTGTTTGATTGAAGATATGAAATTAAATACACACACACAGATACACATTCAGGCACAAACACATCATGACATAATTACAACACAAAACAATTTTAAAACCATATGATATATGTGTCATGAACCGTTTATTAACAATATTTTTCTGTTATCAATGTGCTGATTGGGACTCGGTTTGGGACTTTTTTCATGATGTCCATGGAATGATATTTTTATCCACCCTGTTCATAAATGTAAACTGATGTCTCTTTCCTTTTAAAAGCCGGCATTTTTTTTTCAGTTTTCAGCAAAAAAATGTTGTAAAACAACAATCATCTCCTTGGTTCTCACCTGCCTGCTCAACCGCTGTAACCCACAGGAATCACTTCTTTCATCTATACCAGAGTGACAGGTCTGATTGTAACAGACATATTATTTTTGAGTACAATGAGTACAATCGTGTCCAGAAGGAAGCAAAGTCACTATTTGCTGATAGAATGAGACACTGTATAAAATCATAAATATTTTTTATAAAAATTTGGTTCTAGAGATTACATAAATTATTTTTACTTGAACTAATTTATGACTAAACAATAGCTAAAATTTTTATAATCCCTATTCTTCAATTAATTTTTATAAATGTTAAAATTTGCTGCAGATCCGGTAATGATTTTTTGTGGAAAAATAAAGACAATCTCTCTCGACTCATCTGGATTATCTCTGTCATTATTTTCCCATAGATAGGAAAGTTTTATCTGAGTGATTCAAAAATAATATATTCACTTTTGACATCATTTTAAAATTAAATTGACCATGGCAAAAAAATGAAAGCGGGATTGCTGCCGTCATCCGAAATAAAAATTGAACTGGCTGCATTTTCTTCAAACTTTAATTTTATTTAAATTCTTTGATCCTGATATTCCACTTTTGTTGAATGAATTCTTTAATTCTTTTTTTAGGAATACTCAAATAAAATACAAATTATTCTATTATATCTTACCAGTTTTTTTTTTAAAGTTTTCTAATCAATACTGAATTGTTGGTTTCATTTTATGCAGTTTCGACCTTTTTTTGACACACATTAATGGCTTCCGTTTCACCAGGTCTACCGCCGACGTATTAACGACCATTACTGAGGCAAAAGTTTTAGCGATCTTTATATAAGGATAAATATTTTTCGATTTTTTTTAGATATTTCGAAGACGTTATCTCACGCTTTACGTTTGATTCTTATTCAAAGCCCCAGTACTTATATATTTATGGTACGAAAAATTTAATTTTAATCCAAGAACGTTTAAAAATAAATTATGGGAATATTATATTTAAAAATTTTATATAACAAAATAAAAATAACTTTCAATTTAAACGTCACAGAGAACATTAAAAGAATATATATATAATCATATAGGAAAAAATGCTAAAACATATAAGATATATAATTCACGTTTTCAGCTTGCCAAATGTTTTGACTATATCGAACAAATTTATAGTATTCATTTAATAAAGTTGTTTCAAATTGTTCGTGCCGGAAAAAATCATTTTTTAAAAAAATTATATATCTTTTTCATTTAAAAAATACCATTCGTATATGCATATGAATACTGTTTTGCCATATCATAAATAAATTTATGCTTTGTCGTACATCTGAAGATTATCGACTAAATTTATTTAAAGGGTAAAAAAATACAATCGATCCAGACCAGGTATTTTTTCTTCAATCACTATCAATTTTTGGCGTGATGTAAGAAATATCTTTTTTTATAAAAATATTTTCATGGCAACTGTTAAAAATGAGCTTTTTTTTTTATCTACCAGTCTCAACTTCATGAATTTATGAATTTGATAAACTAAATTGAAATTTAGGTCTCAACGTTACAATGTTGAAATAATATTTAATCTTTTTTTTTCTTTTTTCGTACTTCCCTTTTATTTGACACACTTCCGAACAAAAATATTTATTTTGATAAAATTTACAAAGACTAAAAAATTTAAATGTAACGTCAATATATCTTTTATAAAAATGGATTGTTTATTTTTTCATTTCGAGATTGAAAAATTTTTCATTTTAACTTACAATCTCCCTATACCCTCCTGCATTCTAGTGGCACTATTCTTTGATCCTGTGAAGCGATTAAAAATAAATTTCGATTTCTATAGTCACAAAATAATTAAGGTTGTTAGCAATTTTAATATATATTTATATTTAACACAATAAAGGGAAGTTCAACTATCTACTTAAGGAAAGCATATCTCTCGTTGGTACTTCTTCTAATCTTACTTATTATAAAACGCAGATTTGTGTGTGTGTGTGTTTGTCTGTACGTTTATATATGGGATTTATTTCCTACATTTTTCAACCGATTTCAACAAAACTTCACAGGACTAATCAAATAATTTTGAAGGTGGTTCTGACATCACCAAGTTTCTAAAAAAACAAAATTGTTTTATTAAACGAAATCAGGAATCACGCTTAGCGGTTTGAACCCGGCCGGAAGTTATTGCCAATTTTCAAATATCAAATGTATTTTTTTTATAAAATGTAATCCGGTGACTCAGCGTTTTTTTTTTAAAACATTCTAACACAAAACGTAAACAAATGAAAAAACACCTGGTCGACCTTCGTTTAAAAATAAATTCCACATCTCAAGTGTTCATTTTGTTCGTTTTTTTTTTTCGTAACAGATTTAATGTAAAGTATAAAGCTTATAAAAAATTAACAGTGAGATACATAAAAATTTCAAAATATGTACAACAACATCAGCACGGCAAAGTCGCGCTTTAGAGGCAAAATATTAAAATTAAATTTTAAGTCAAGTGATAGCGGCATCTGTATGAATCGTTAAAATTTTTTTAATCAAGCACGTTCAACGACGGGCCATGCTGCTAATCTTTAATATTTTCATTCTAGATCCACAGATATCTTTTCATAAGGATAGGACCCAATATAAAATTGCTACTCTGGGATGATGTCCTATTTTGGTGAACAGCTTCATATTTCAGGAATATATAAAGTTTGAATCTTTAGAGATCATATATTTATCGATAAATTTTCTTTTTTTGAGATACGAGCCGGGATTAGGTCGATCTTTTGCCTTAAGATAGGAGCTAAATTTTGAGATACAAACGAGTTTTTGTTAAGCATCCGATCGTTGGCGCAAGATGTACAATTAATGTTAGAATCGGTAGACGACAATATGTTCTCAGATGAACTTGTCAAAATGGCTGATAAGATTATGAATATTTCGACGTCGAATCAGTCCAAAAATATCTCATTTTATTCCAAATATAAAACAAAAAAAAATATTTTTGGATAGTTAAACAAAATAATATATATAATTATAAAGCTGAATTTTGAAATATATATATATATATATATATATACAGTAGCGTCCAAAACTAAGGGACAAAATTTAAAACCTAATATTTGTTAGAAATAACAACTGTGAAAAGCTGAAATTTTGACAACTGGTAGTCGTTATCATCCATAATAACATACTAAAATTTGAATCATTTGCAAAGGATAGAAAAAGAATTATAACAATTATTTATTTATTTTCAAAATAGGATCGTCCAAAAGTAAGGGACAAAATTGAGAAAAACAATGTAAACAGTATGCTATATTCAAATTTTTTGATTTCCTCTAAAGAATAAGTCTTACTTAGTCATTTGTAAACGTTGCATCAGCCGGCACCATGGCGAAACGCCAAAAACTTGATTACTCTGTGAGACAAGCTATTGTGAAGCTACACAAGGAAAAGCACACCATTAGAGAGATTTCAGAGAAAGTGAAACGTTCCAAGAGTGTTGTAGGCAGGGTTGTTAAATCCTACAATGATACTGGCAAAATAGTTAGTGCTTTTAAAACCGGCAGACCCCGCAAAACTTCGGCAAGAGAAGATCGAATAATGCAGCGTATGTCATTAAAGGACCGTTTTAAGTCTTGCACAGAAATTAAAAGGGTTATGAATAGTACCTCATGTGTTAATGTGTCAAGACAGACTGTTTGTAGACGACTGCAAGAAATAGGGCTGTTTAATCGAACCCCAGGGAAGAAACCACTTGTTAGTTCGAAGAATAAGAAGAAGAGATTAGAGTTTGCAAACAGGTATGTAATTTGGACATATGAAAATTGGGCAAAAGTATTTTTCAGTGATGAAAGCAAGTTTAATTTATTTGGAAATGATGGAAAAAACAATGTAAAGAGACGTATTGGTGAAAGATTAAGTGCAAAGTGTACTAAGAAAACTGTCAAGTTTGGGGCGGAAGCGTCATGGTATTTGGAATGTTTTCTAGCCAAGGTACAACGCCTCTTGTCCGGTTACAAACTCGTGTAAACGCGCAGATCTATAAAAACATTGTTCAAGATCATGTTGTGCCAATCATACAGAATTCAGGTTTCGATAGGGCTACCTTTATGCAAGATAATGCCCCATGTCACAAGGCAAAGGTGGTAATGAGTTACCTTAGCGAGCAAGATTTGGAAATTATGGATTGGCCACCGCAAAGTCCTGACTTAAATCCAATAGAAAATCTTTGGAAGACCTTAGGAGTGAAAGTTATGGAAAGAAATCCCACTAACACGGAGGATTTGTGGGTGAAGCTTCAAGAAGAATGGTCTAAAATTAGTATCGAGGATTGTCAAGAACTGATTCGTTCTTGTAGTCGAAGATGTGCAGCTGTCATTGAGAGCAAGGGCTCATTTACTAAATATTGATTGTACATGTATTTTTTATTGTTTTTTTTTGCCGTTTACATTGTTTTTTCTCAATTTTGTCCCTTACTTTTGGACGTTCCAAATTTGAAAATAAATAAATAATTGTTATAATTTTTTTCTATCCTTTGCAAATGATTCAAATTTTAGTATGTTATTATGGATGATAACGACTACCAGTTGTCAAAATTTCAGCTTTTCACAGTTGTTATTTCTAACAAATATTAGGTTTTAAAATTTTGTCCTTAGTTCAGTTTTATATTTACATCCCTATCTATCCCTGATATTGAGCACTTTAACCCATAAATATAGCATATCTAAAAACTATTTTATCATATATATATATATATATATATATATATATATTGTGAACTCTTCCGTCGTATTCAACGTATGAGGGTCAAGCAGCTCAGTTCCTATGAACCGACAGCCAGATACCAGTACATATGACTTGATTATAGTGGTGAAGGCTTTGTACAGAACCACCCACACTTTTTGAAGGTCCGAATACAGAGACCTGGTGCACTACATGCCACAAGGTCCCCAAACGACCCTCCGCAAGGTTTGAATTCAGAGTTGTCCTTCTCTTAGGCCAATTGCCATCCAAGGCTATAGTCCACTATATAGTAATAGTCTACTTTTATATACATATATACATATATTTACTATTTACCCATAGCTGGAGTAAAGAAGAGAATGCAAAAATACCTTATATATATATATATATATATATATATATATATATATATATATATATAAAAAGGATGTGTGTGTGTGTGTGTGTGTGTGTGTAATGAATGCACAGCATTCAATTTTCGACGGATTTGCACCAAAATTTCACATAAACATGCTCCAAGTTAGCATTTATTAATAAAGACCGACTTTGCATTTCCCAAATCCCATTTTGTGAGTGGAAATAATCTTTTTTTTCATGCTTCTACGGTAGTTAGTTTTCATGTAGTTTTCTTTATTTTGTACTGGCCAATTTGAGAGCTTATAGCTGGCTGCCACGAATAGGAAAATTCTCTTGGCCAGCAAAAGAACCAACAGCTGACTGACACGTTTGTGAACTAGCATGCTACCATTGCAAAAAAAAAATATCGATAGCTGCATTCGTCACAAATGGGGAAAAATTTAAATCTGCATGGCACTTTACTCCAATTGGCTCATTTTAACTTACTTAAACTCAACGTTGATTCTGATTCCGCAGAACTGGGTTGGGTGTAAAAAAGTATTTGTTATTAACATTCTTGTTTTATTTGATTTTTCCAGTTACGAGTCCTATTTTTTTAAAGCTGATTGTTTTGTGTTCATTTTGTTTAATTCTTTTTCGTAACAGATTTAATGTTTAGTATAGACCTTAGAAAAAAAATTCGCAGTGGTGAGATAGGCAAGAAGTAAGGCTTGTAGCAACATCAGCACGGAAAAGGGCACTCCTTTAAAGGCAAGGAATAAAAAAATATTTTAAGTGGTAATGATAGTGGTTGCTGTATGAGTCGTACGATTTTTTTTAATCAAGCACGTTCAACGCCGGACCATGCTTCTAGTATATATATATATATATACACACGAGGTCTGATCAAAAAGTATCGGGACTGGCGCTATAAACAGAAAACTACATATCAATCCGACACTTAATTTCCTTCGAAGTAGTCCCTTCTGAAGTTACACACATTATCCAGCATCGTTTCTATTGATGGAAGCGTTCCTGGAACTCTTTTTTTGGAATAGCGAACAGCTGCCTCGTCGCATTCTCTTGGATTTCTTCGACTGATTGAAATCTTCCTTTCAAGTGAGATATGATTTTGAAGAGGAAAAAGTTTCAAGGTACGAGATTTGGGTAATATGATTGTTATAGGACTTGGATAATGTTGTTCTTGGCCCCAAAACTATTTCACAAGCTATGGTCACTGATGGAACCTCTGTGGCTTATTGTTTTATTTTGTTTTACGGCATATCAAACTCAATCGCTTATTTAATGCCGACAAAATTTTTATTGCTGGTAATATCTTTTTTTTCAAAAGTATTACTGGTAATTTTCTTTTTCAAAATCTATTTCTGGTAATATATTTTCTTCAAAAATGTATCGCTTGTGATATTCCATTTTTCAAAAAGGTTTAGTTGGTAATATTTTTTGTTTTCAGAAAAGTATAGCTGGTAATATATTTAAAAAAAAATATATTGCTGGTGATATATATATATATATATATTTTCCAAAAATGTATTTCTGGTAATAATGTATTGCTAGAAATAATTTTTTCTTCAACAATTTATTGCTCGTAATACCGTATTTTTCAAAGTATTTCTATTATTAAAACCTATTTTACACTTTAATAATATTTTGACCCCAATTTGGGGTTAACTATTTACCCATAGCTGGGACCCTAACAGGGCTATCACATGGGTCAAGGTGGAATGGGAACACCAACAATTAAGAGGTGGTTCCACAATCCTCAAAAAACCTCCTGGTCAGAGGCCTTCAACCCAAAACAGTTTATCATCTTACCCAGGACATTTTTTGGATGTAGTTTATCGTTTTACCCTGTTAAAATATAATGAGACGACCACATGAACACACACTTTCCTTCCAAGTACTGCTATAAACAACGGAAGTGTTCTAGAACGTTATATCTTAATGTGCATATTGACAAAAATATTCCATTTGTGCCAATAAGTTCTGCATACTTTAGCTTCGTTACCATAGCAACAGTCAGACTCGTTATATATATATATATATATAATCATATCACCAGAAGCAAAGCAATAAATCCACTAAGACGCAGGTAGTTACTGACTGTGAGAGAGTATGAGAAAAAGAAAACATTAAGATGAGAGAACAATAAAAGAATAGAAATTAAGAAAACATACGAGAAGACGATAACTATTGACACTGCAATTACATTTTTGAAGATTAAAATTGAAAGGAAAAAAGCCGGAAGTGAGTTCCATAAGCAAGAAGTGCGAGAGGGGAAACTTAACATAAAACTAACGGTTCTAGCCATTTCAACTGTGAGATGATGGGACATTGCCACCACTCGAGTAGTACGCTTTAATTAATAAAGTCTAGTTACCACAGCTCATCAAAATAATTATCATGTAAATATTTTTAAAAAGGCACAGGGAAGTTACGTTACGGCAGTGACTGAAGTCGAGATGCCAGATCAGGACCAATAACATTGCAGATTATTCTTTGTAGTTTATCAAAAATTTCTAAATCCATAGCAGAAGCATCAGACCAGATGTGGCAGTAATATTCAATGTGGGTACGAATGGTAAACCTTGTTGATGTGTTTAAAAGTTGATTCAAAAATCGGACATTATTTTCAAAATAACCTAATATAATCACCTAAATAGGCTCGGGCAAAATGGCGCGTTTACTGTAGGATCTGGTTGTGTTTAACGTTGTAGTTAAGTATCTTTTTTTAGATCATCAACTTTTATAACGGTGGATTTAGATAGACGTGTTTATGTAATTTCTTTTTATATGTATTTGTTGGCCGAAAAACAATTTTATTTGGGCACTGAACTGTATTTTGAACCGGAAGTGATTTGCTGGTTTTTAATTTCTAGTGTTTTACAACTGTTAAAATGAACACTTCTAAGATTTCTTTTTTAATATAAAGACTCTGAAACAAATAGTAACTAACTAGTAAAGTAGAAGTTACTAAAAATGGAGTCGTTAATGAATTGAAAAGGTAATTTATTTGGGCGTTGTTAGACATCACCAATTTATCAACTTGTAATGCTTTAATTTTTTTATTGCTAATTGATGATGATTAATTAACAAGAAATCTTTGGTAATTAACAACCATACTTAATGGGTTTGATGCTTGCCAACAAAGATGAAAGAAAAAACAAATGGCGTGAGATGTTAATATTTAAGAAAGGTTGTTTGAAAGGTGAGAGCAGAAATAATAATACTAATGACTGGGAAGAGGAAAGAGCAATCAGGAGGAGAGTAGATAGCGATTGACATTGCATTTAAATTTTTGAAGATTAAAGTTGGCTGGAAAGCATGGAGCCGGAAGGGAGTTCCACAAGCGAGAAGTTCGAGAAAAGAAACTGTTAGTATAGAACTTACGGTCACATCTAGCTAGATTAACTGTAAATTGACGAGATCTCAACGCCAGTCTAGTACTATGCTTAAATTAAAAAAAAGTCTATGCACCATAGCGAAAAGCTAATCTGAACAACTACCTTGAAAATATTTATGGAAAAACACAGCGAGGCAACTTTATAGCGGTGAGAAAGTGGCTGAAGCCGAACCGCCAGATCAGGACCAATAATATTGCTGATTCTTTTTGGATCTTATCAATGAGCTCAAGATAAATGGCAGGGGCACTTGACGATACGTGGCAGCAATATTCTAAACATGGACGAATAGTAGACATAGATATATAAGATCGATTCTGGAGAGAAAGATTGTCTCGCACTACACAGTGAACCGACTTTCTTAGCTGCTGATCTAGCAATGGATTCAGTATAGTCTTTCCATTTCATGTCAGCTGAGAACGTTATCCTGAAAAGGCGCAACGAGTCACTTTCATGGAGGTTAGCATTAGCCATGTTGATAGAAGGCAGAGAGGCGTCTCTGAGATGATTAATGGAGAGAAGTTTTAATTTTGGAGACGTTAAAATTAACAAGCTATCTTTTGACCCCAGTTAACGGCGGACTTGGGGTCGTTTTTTGACCTTGTTAGACTAATCAGCTTTACTATCAAGGGAGGTTGTGTCATCAGCGTAGATGCCAAGTTGAAAGCTGATATCATCGGGAAGGTCATTAATGAAAATTAAAAACAGAGTAGGACCAATGATGAAGCCCAGGGATGGGGGTGCACCCGCGTTAGTACAAAAGGATGTAAACGAGTGGCCACAGGATAACTCACATTTTGGTAGGAAAGACTGGATCAGTTCAAAAATGTTTACGGAGACACTGTAACATTTCAGCTATTGGAGAAGACCTGTATGCTAGAGCCTGTCAAGGGCTTTCGAGATATCCAATGCCCGGGCTTCATCGTTTTTATCTAGAGCATGATAGACTCTTTCCGCAATTATCGTCAGGAGTTGACCTAGAAAGACGAAAGCCGTATTGATTATCTGAAAGAAGGCCCTGCGATGTGAGATGCTTAATACATCATGGATCGTGGCCTTTAATCGGTTGTTGAAGTAATCAAGTGACTTGATCCAAAGAGTTGTGAGTTCAATACCTGGCCTTAGTAGAAATGAACAAAAACTTGTAGAGTTGAGTTACTGAAGGGAAATAACTGAAACTGAGATATCCAGAAAAGGCATGGCACGTGGAACAGTGGACGAAATAAATGGTTCGGTTCGTATATCACCTGAAGAAGGCCGGGGCGCCGTGAATATAACAATAAACATAAGGACAACAGTCTGAACAATATAAATAGTGTAAATAGAAATATAGGCAGATATACAGTGTGTCCCCTAAAAAAAACTGACATCATTTTAAATGCGAATATCTGAGTAACTGCATATCCTAGGCAAACGAAATTAAATAGGATTCCTGTTGAACAATAAAAGATTTATTTATCAAAATTCGTAAAAGATATTCAAAAGGATGTAGATTTTATAACCAATTTCACAAAGCTTAATAAATGTTCAATATGCGCACCACCTTGACACAACACACATCAAATCAGTAGTCCAGCTTCTGCCAAACACGTTGTAGCATATCTTGCGTAACATGCTCCAGTGCCTCAGTTATTCTCTGCTTAAGTTCCTCTAGGCTTATAAGAAGAGGGGGATATAGACCTGTCCTTTCACATAGCCCCATAAAGAAATCATAAAATGTGTCAAGTCAGGTGAACGTGCTGGCCATTTCAACAGCACATTGTCATTATCACTGGCCCGATCCATCTTCCTGGTAGATTCTCATTGAGATAAGTCCGCATTGATGTGATTTAGCTATAGAACCGAACGCAAAGTTCCACCATCTGTAGCAGTCTTTTAACCAGGAATACCAGCCTTTTATTTTTGCATCGCATTGTTTGATGTGATGAAAAATGAGTTTTGCATGTCAACAGAAAATGAGGAAACAATGCCAACACCAAAACCATGACTCCAGCTACAGATTCTTTAATGATGGCTATGAGTTTGATTATACGCAAATATCAAATGTTGGACGCATTATTAATGTCTTCGTAAAAGGCAGGTTTTAAACGGTCTACTGTAACATTTATCAACGATGGTAAAACTTTTTATGAGAGCCACATCAATTGTTTGGCGCGTTAATGGCGGGCAGGATGTATAAAAATATTCGAATAATGAACATATAAGAAAGCTTTCTTCAACATTTACAATTAGTAACCAGTAACTGATACGTTAGAAGTAATCAATACCATGACTCGGCAAACGGCAAAAGGAATACACTGACCCAATTTTTGTTGGCCATTTGGAAATGACCTAGTAACCTAGTTTCCTTTAGAAATTTGGTAATTTTTCATGGAGATTCAATGAAATTTACAAATTATTGCCATTTATTTCCATTGGATATTAAATGAAACTGGAAAAAAAAAGTAAAACTAATTAGACATAAATCGAATAACACCCGAAAATAGCTTTTTTTGAAATGTTGTCGGGAGCCACACTCAAAAATATTTTTTTGATTTTATTGAATTATTTTTGGCAAGTTGAAGATCAATTTTTTCGTATGTTCACACATTTTAGTAAAATAATATCTTCAGGGATTTCTTTTATATATCTATAAGAAAATTTTAACGAACACACCCTCCGCAAATTAAAAAGTGTGCATGCGATATCGGAAAGGGGTTTGAAACCCTCAAATATTTAACCAAGTTTTTCTTTTTATAAAATTAATATTCACTAAAATATTCATTCATTAATGAATAAGTCCTGAAAATCCTTATAAAAGTTTGAGAAGCGATCTTATTTTTCATGGTAAACCAGACAAGCTCCATGACCATTCCTCTTCGAAGTGCCATACTTCCTTGGCTTGGTATGGAACAATAAGCCTACACACAGGGCCAGTTCGTACTATTCCAAAACAATCCTGAGTCGGGGGCCCGGGCAGCGTTTTGTGACCCTCGTTATCTTATCAACATTTGCTTTTTTCAACGTACACCGTTACAAATTAAACTAAACACAGCTGATTATTAAAGAACGAAAAATTTTCGCGGATTTTGACGTCATTCTGGGGTTTTATTTTTTTCATCCAAATCCGTAAATTTGTTTTGTTCATACTAAATCACGAAAACAAAAACAAAACAAAAAAAAAAACACTATATAAAATTCACTATTTTTTATCCATAATGTTGAATGCGTTTAAAATTCTTCAACTATTTAATAATAGATGCTAAAAATTGCCACGAAACATTGTTGATTTATATGGAACTAGCAGTAGAGCCCGGTGTTGCCCGGGGATTTAACAGTAAGAGACAGATCAAGTATCGCCCATCATAAAGACTGAAAAATAAAATTGACAAAGATTATTGTTTAAGGTTGACGGACACGCATGTCTTAATTAATTTTTTTTTGTTTTTTTGTTTTTTTTTAACGAATAGGTCAAACTCAAACAAAAACATTGTTTTCAATCGTTATGAGTCTATCGATTGAATAGAATTTTATTATAAACAATTGTCTTGTAAATGGAATTTTTAAAGCATTCTGAATGTAAAAATAAAGAAAAAAGTGTGTAAGACAATAAGAAACACTACCTGGCAAAAAAAAGTGAAGTTTTGTTGAAATCGATTGAAAAATGTAGGAAATTAAATCCCATATATAAAGGAACACACACACACACACACACACACACACACACACACACACACACACACATAAACAACCTGGGTTTTATAATAAGTATAACTCGATATGAGTTGTCCCCCTTTCATTCTGGTGACTTAATCGTGTGTTCAAATTGATTTCGTGCAAAAACAATTGTGTTTTTCCAATTTTTAGCGCTGTCAGAACCACCGCAAGGTACTTTTACGTAGTCGTGTGAAGTTTTGTTGAAATCAGTTGAAAAATGTAGGAAATCCGATCCAATATATAAACGTACAGACAGACAGACAGACAGACAGACACACACACACGCACAAGATGGTCTATGACATGTCTCTAATTTGTATTTAGATACATTGTTTTTATTTTCAATTCGTCTAGTTGAAATGTTCACCGATATTGTATATGATCCATTATTGTACATATTTTAGAATAAAATTTGCATTTTGTATGAATACTACCTTATGAAAATTGAGATATAACTTAGTAGAGTGACGAAGCTCCATATCATAGATTCGGGGTGCATCATAGATTGGTGGGGACACAAGACCCTTGCACCAACCCTGCCTACAGATATGTGGAACCCAGTGAGGATCAAACTCACTAACCAGTAGTAATGATTGAATAGAGTAGAGAGTAGGTCGCTAACTATTACTACTGTTACCCGACATCACGTTATATTCTGATGACTGCGTTGTCATTCGTAGTCAAAATTTAATACGGCCAAGTTAAAGGGCGATAACCGCCATTTGTTTTGCTGTCAATTCATTTTTTGTTTTTTGTGTGATATTAAAAACAAAATCGTTTCTTGATCTTTTTTTCACCGAAACTTTCAATCGTTATTATTTGGCAAACTTTTGCTCTGCTTATAATTTTTGATGTTTCTTTTCAGGCTATATATCTATTCAAAATGGTTAAGCAAAAACGCAAAATAATGGAGGATGTCTTATCGGAAGATTTCAGTAAGGACAATTTCTTTCTTCAGATGCGTTCGGCTCCAGGTCGACTTTTATGTATGTATTTTTATTTTTATTTTAAAGAATCTCCATTCAGCAAAGGCAACTGGTTTGGTTTGGTGGCTTGGATGAAAATCACGGCTAACAATCTGCTTCGCATTTGGATAACAAAAAAAAAAAAAGAGCAAAAAATACCGTAATAATCCTGTGTGTAAGACGTAAGATTTTTTTAATCCAAAAATCGTGTCCAAAATCTGCTACATTTTAGTTTAGAACTCCCATTTTTTTTCCATGACTCAAAACGGAAAAATAAGGTCAAATTGGATTTATTAAATTTGTTTACCGGAGAGATAATATGGCGTATTGCAACAAAAGGAAAAAAAATCTTTCATAATGTTTCTCTTAAGTCTTGTACAGTTCCGGATTTTTTCCGTCTAGAGACCTACATGAGTTTAGAGAAATTATTCAAAAGAAAAATTTCATTTACCGTAACAAAATTTTCCGTGTGTGTGTGTGTGTGTGTGTGTGTGTGTGTGTGTGTGTTTCTTCTTTTTTAACAAGTTTTTTTGGTCATTTTCTATGCTCTAAAATGAGGTGTCTTTTAGTTTTATAAACTTTTTTTCCCTGGAATTTCTTTGCTTTTTTAGCTGCGCCTTAAACTCACTAGCAATCTATGCACAAAGGATTAATTGTTTTGGTGACAGGCACAGACTTGGACAGAGGGTGCAACGTCTTTTTTTTTTCTACTAATAGTCAACCGATGCAAAGATCAAGAGTCACTCAAGGTAGAGGGTTACTAAATGAGATGTGTGATTGAACGTGAGAGGAAAGAAATAAGAAGTGTAGATTATGACGATATGGAGGCTAGATACCGGCTGACTCTAGAAGATGTTACGATTGTAGTGTTCAATGCAGCATTCACTCGGGAGCCTGTTCTAAAAATATCGGTTCTTAGGAAAAAGCTGTCAAAATGGAACTTCCTTCTTACAAATGGAATACAAACGGAATGAAGGCCCGTGATGTAGCAAGGCGGGTTTTAGCTGTATAGGTCAGAGCCGGTGGCACTAAAAATGCAGTTTGTCCTAATATTAAAAAAATTTAATGAAAAAAGAATTAAACTTAATGGTACATGCTGTTAATGGGACTACTAGGAAAGAGTGAATATTCCCAGTTTTCATTTCCCCATTACAGGCATTATTATATCTGTGATAGAGTAATACTTTAATGCACAGAAGAAAAAGAATAGCTCTAAACTGTCGTAAGCAGTCATGTCTTATTTCTCCGCTGTGTACATACAACTGCGGTTCGTCATTCTACGAACCGACCTCATTCAACGACCGTCACGTGACACGCGTGAAGTCATCTTACGTAAAGGGAGATTATTGCTTTTGCATTCCTACACTTGTAAATATTTTACGATATAAAGTTTCATGCTATCATGTTAGTTATCATAGTTAAAATGCACAAGACTGACCACTTTAAAAAGAGACTTTTTCTCTGATTTTAGATTCATGGTTCTTTTCTTTAATTATGAATGTGTTAAAATTCATCAACTTCTTAACAGGAAAAATCTCAATTTGATGTTAAAAATTACCACAAAGCATTGTTGATTTTTTTAAGATGGAATGATATATGACATGTCTTTAATGTATTTAGATACATTGTATTTATTTTCAATTTTTCTAGTTGAATTGTTCACCTATATTGCATATGATCCATTATTATTAGATTAGAATAAAATTTGTATTTTATATGAATACTACATTATGAAAATTAAGATGTAGTAAAGCGGGGTGTATCATAGATTTGGTGTGTGGAGGGTGGGGATGCACGAGACACTTGCACCGGCCCTGGTAACAAGCATGATACAACAATAGATAAATTTAGCTAAAGAAGATATAAATTGTGTAGTTATTTAAAAAATGTTGACAATAAAATGAAAGGAAATCAAATATAAGACTTGTACGGATACCAATGAAAGTTAATCAGTAGAAAATGAATAACCGGCAAAATTAGAAAATGTCGGACATTTTTTTTTAACCGAATACAGGATAACTCAGATCGATATTGAGCCTAAAAATTAAGAATTACTTTCAACTTAACATTGGTTAAAAATATATTTTGTAAAATTTTGCACAACAATTCAAGAGGAAAAAAGATTTTGTAAGGATTTGATGCTTTAATTTGTTCTAAACAAGATCGTCTGCAAATGTCAAAAAAATGTAGCGTCCCTTTTCGAGGTCTCTGATTAAGAACTAGACTCTCTGGTCAACAGCACGCATAGTTCTTTTTTTTTCTTTTTTTCCCCTTTTTACTTATGCTCAAAAAGTAAAACTGAAATGGGGATACTTCCGCAAATAGGGAGTTTTACGCATGCGTGACTGGCAAAGTGTTTAATGTCTGCTACAAGTTTCATTGAGAATATATAGTGGCGTGAGACAGCTGATTTACTCTCGCCATGAAGATTAATGAAGGATGATAAAGATGAGGAAACACACTGGTAATTTTTATAAAACTCGACAAGGAATTTATTTACACACCTGAAGTTGTGCCAGTAGCTTGTTTCAGGTAAATAAATCAGAAAAATTTTAAAGTCCGTAGTTTTAACGAATTGTCATGAAGAGGAAATGTTCATACAACAGATTACATGATCTGACACAAAATAATAATAAAAAAAATGTTTAGAACAAAGGTAATAGAGTTCGTTTCTCACAGAAGGTATATACGGTTGCACACATTCAAATGTAGACAAAGAGAGATAGTTTGAAATAGATTTCTTGGGTTGTTGAGATGAAAATCTTTGAAGTACTGCATGCTTGGTTAAAAGCCGATAATATAATTAGCGAGTAATTTTGCAATGACAAAAACGTCAACGCTGGACACGATGAATAGAAACGAAACCTTTCACGTGACTTCAGACATTCTTCTCTCTTAATTTAATTTTCTCTTCATTTTATATCTGTTGAAACTTGACTAATGCATGGAATAATAATACAACACAAAATGTACTTAGAACAAAATGTATTGAAACAAGAAAGTGTACACAATATTTACATATAGTCTTTTGTATATTCTGGGGGAAGACCGTTCCTGGAGAATGTGTTGACTTAGTCGCAGTCGGGCAGAGTCTCTGGATTGAATCTCTTGATTCCTCCCTACTCTCTTCCCGGTACCAACCATATTTATATGGTCGGTACTCCACTATGCAAATTAGGTGGATCCTACCACAACAATATCAAAAGGGATTTTGCATAGGCTCACTACTTTCTTTTCTTTCCTCTTCTTGGCTCAACGGCTAATTTCTGTGGCAATAAGGCAATTTCACATATGTTCGCGAATTTATTTTCGTCTTTTTCTCAGCTCCATGTCCAATCTCTGCGAAGGCAAGGTTTTCATTGTTCCAAAGAAAATTTCACATAGGTTTGCGAATTTCTTTCTGTCTTTTTCCTCAGCTCACTCGAACTTGAAGGGATTGGGCAAAGGAAATTATTATTTAGTACTCACTACAAGTACCAACGTTCATCATGACTAGAAAAAGTGGAGAAATAATTTAATGACTGGCTTAATTTTTAATATTTATCCCAAATTAAATATCGTTAACCTCAAACACGCAATAACGAAGGGTGCTGAAAAGTTCTCAACCAGACCAAGAAGGGATTCATGTAAAGAATTCTGATATTTGGTCAGAGATTTGAAAGCGTGTAGGCTGAGAAAATTCGGCATCCACTTTTGTTTTAATTCAAGGGAGGTAACCTTTCTCTAAAATTCTCTATATAAATGAACATATATAAAAAGAAACACATTTAATATCGAAGATTCAAAGAAATCTTAATAATATAAAATATATTGTATACATAAATGGAGCATAAATTTGTGAGCATGAAACAAGTGGATATATTGGATATTGATAAAAGAAAAACTTATCTTAGCCGACGCGTTACGTCCTCTGGCGGACTTTATCAAGGCAAATATGAGGACGAAAAGCGTCGGCTAAGATAAGTTTTCCTTTTGTCTTTATTCATATTGTCCTTACAGATATATTGTAATTATATCTGATTTTTTTTTATATATTGGATATTATGTTTATTGACACAATTTTTGACGTTGGATAATGTAAAATGTACATATAAGCATATGAGAGAATAAAGAAGAAATAGGAAATGTTTATCAAACTAACATGTTTCACTTTTATTAAAGCTTCATCAGATGAATCTCTGATGAAGCTTTTGTGGTAGGTATTTTCTTTACTGAAAACTTAGGAACAAAATGAATTGATTCAATGATTTAAAACAAATAGTATATTTTTTATTTATTTTCTTTAGAGTGATGAGTGAAACCTTTGGTATTCGGCGTAGCAAAACGTTCGTTAATAAGGCAGATATTGGTAGCAGTCAGGAGAAATGTCCGTTAGTGGTCGTTTTGAAGACATACCAAGATAGGGGTAGTAGTAATACTGTGCTTTTCTCAGCCCTGAAGAAGGCGAAAATATCAGTAGTAAATGACCTCTTAACTGCTTCTTCACGCGTCATGTATGGCTGATTTATACGCGATAGCGTTCTTTTGTTCTCTCGTCTTTTGTCGCCCATTCTGTCTCTAGCCTAGCGGTGTCAGGCTTATATCCTTTGGACCAGGAATGAGTATTAGACGCGACATTAGTTTCGGCTAACCTGAAAAGTTTCTTTGTGTTTATTTTTTCGATTGGCCCAAATTATTTTATTTTCCAGCGTTCCTTTCTTTTCATTTTTCTTTACAACGGAAGATATGCGTGATGCCTTCCTGATTTTTAGTATTTTTCAGCCACAAATAAGTAAAATCTGCTCATAAATAAGTAAAATCAGCTCTTTCAGCAAACTTCCGGTCTTTCTTCTTCCTCGTTAGCTGAGAGAAGTATAGAAAGAGAAATACAGAAACACACACACACACATACACACACACACACACACACACACATACACACACACACATATATATATATATAATAGCTGGCCAATCCCTATTGCAGACGCTCACTCAGGCGCATTTGTGTTTGTTCAACACCACAGGCTTATACTGCAGTTATCTAGCGTGATCAACAATTTGATCAAGGCCAGATGACAAGTGTTCTGTCTACCAGGCTTGGGTCAACCCGTGCTATGGTTTTCAGGCACTTTACAAAGGTGCCGCACGCTGGGATAGCCCCCTCCAGACCAATAACAAATCAACCGTGGTGAAATTCGAAGCCGGGTCTTATGATCAGAAAGCTAACGTTCTCACCACTCGGGCACCCGCCCATATATATTGAAGTTTATATATATACAAACTCACATCAATCCAACTAAATATATTAGCTCTATCAGTGATATTGAGCGCTTTCCAGTAAGTACTGCACATATATAATATATAAATAATATATATAAAAAATTGTATACATACATACATATATATATATATATATATACATTTCACACACACACACACACATATATAGAGAGAGAAAGAGAGAGAGAAGGAGAAAGAGAGAAAGAGAGAGTGAAGGAGAGAGAGAGAGAGAGAAAGATATAAGCCTTTTAAAGGAAAGCTCAAATGCCTTATCTTAATTTGAATTCTTTCTATTTTTGTTTATATACTTTATTTTTATATTTTATTTGTATATTTTATTTTTATCGGGACTCACTACACTTTAATAAAAGTGAAGCATTTGTTAAACGTTTACTATTTGTTCGTTATGTTATCATTCTATCGGATTCCGATCCATATTTAATCTTTATTTGACCCCAATTCATAAAAGTGCATATATTGGATATTATTATTATTGTTCCAATTTGACATTTGAATTAAAAGTTCCTTGAATTTACATTGAAGTTACATTTGTGCCTCTTTTTACACCCTGTCTGAAGTTATTAAGCAAATTATAAACTTCAGTGATTCAAATTCAGTTTGACAAAAATTGTCAAATTTTAAACAATCAATTTAAATGTCAAAATAAAGCCTAAGTTAACATTTTCGGTAGTATCAATGTTTTATTGAAGCTATTTGATGTATTCTAAAAAAACTGCCGTCTGAAGTTATTAGGCAAAACCGAATGATCACATTTTACTTCAATAAAAAGGTTATAAAATCATCAAAAATTAATCAACACCTATAACAGAACAAATAATAAACATCTCTGATATATCTTTGAATCCTTTACATTTTAATATAATGATCATTTTTCTCAATAAAAGCCAGTAATCTCTTATCCATTGATTTTGTTAATTTTCTTACTTCAGCAGGCTATTTTTTCTGACATGATAGTTTTAATTGCTTCCCATGGGCTTGCTTTGCTGTTATATTGTTTGCCATCTTCGTATATTTTCATCTTCACAACTGACCATAGATTATCAATCGGATTCAAATCAGGACTTGATGGTGGCCATTCCATTACCTTCTCTCCTGTAAATCTTTTATGCTCAAAGAATTCATTGTTAAGCTTAGATACATAAGAAGGGGCATTGCCGTGCATGAATACACACTTCACTTTGAAACTGCGAGACTGGGACTTGCACTATGCAAAGAAAACCTTGTTTATAAAATCGCAATAGTTTGCACTTTTCAGTGTAAGTCCTTCATCGACTTTGATTGGTCTAATAACGGTTTGGTCGACATCATAACACTACTGTCTCCTTGTTGCCTTCTTTTAGCCACAGGCACCCTCTGAATTGGATAAAATCCATCCTTTGGCCCATCCATCTGGTCCAACAAATGTCACTTGAGATTCGTCTGTAAAAATTACTTTAGAAAAGTCAATTTTCATGTATTTCTTGGCACAATTTTTTCACTTCAGAATGTTTACTTTAGTGGGAGGAGTTTGCCTAGGAAATGTCTTTTACAGATCCCAATTCACAAAGTATTCTACACCTTTTGTCCTTCTTGAATCTCCATTCCAGCCTTCTCAAAATCTGAGCACTGGTCAAAAGTGGTTGTTTTCACTATAACTCTTTTGTTTATGTTCATCTCGAGGAAGCAATTTCTTAAAGTCTTACTTTACTTCGAGTTCCCAGTTTGATTATATTTTCCACAGCCTTCTTTGTCGTTCAATGATATCTGCAAAACTCCTTTAATATCTCTAATATGGACACTCCCTCAGTCAATAACTTTATTTTCTGTCTTTCAGCAGTTGTTAGATCCTTCCCTTTACCCATCTTTTAACAGAAATTATGAACAAAAGAAAAAGATAGTTTTTATTAAATTTCAGAGGTCTTAAGCTAATATTAGTTTAATCTGTATCTTCAGTCAGTCCATTTTCGTAAATTCCGCACATCTCAAAAAGTAACCATTAAAAATAGCAAAAAAATTTAGTTAAATATTTTACTAAGAGTGGAGATAGACGAGTTTAAATTTGACAGATATTGGTGCAGAACTTTTGAGTAGGTGAGGTTTATTTGATTTGCATAATTACTTCAGACAGGCTGTATATGGGACTTTAGTACTTGTGGGTTATTTGTCGTCACTTTTTATAAAGTTCGATGTGGTATTTGAGTAGGCTGGATTCCATCATTTCAAGGTTAATCATCGATACAATTTCGTTAATGTAGATATCAGAGCCCACACTCAGAATATCGATCATTTCTGGGAATCAACAAAATGGAGGAACAAACGTCACTGAGGAAAGGCACGACACTTGAGACTTACCTGGTCGAGTTCTGGTGGAGAAGGCAACCACACGATGGAGTCGACACATTCGAAGCCATCCTGCAGGCTATCGCCGCATTTATGCCACCCGAATAATACGATTAATGTTTGTTATTTGAAGAAATAAATATAAATTAAGTAGCAAATTAGGTACCTCCATTTTTTCGCTAAAAAAGAGCATACTGTAGCATACGTACCAAATATAGCGTCGGGTCGATTCACTAAATGTAGCGGGAACACCAAATATATAGGTACTACTACTATTTATATTAACGATTCTTCCGCGTACAGGATTAAAAAAATAATAACAACAACTCCAATTTGTTAATCAACAAATATATGTTGAATAAAATACAACAACAAACATGAAATAATTATGAATTCACAATTTAGATTAAAGAGAAGGAAGTTCTTTTCCTTTGACTGTAGATTGATTGTAATCAACCGTTTGAAGAAAGTTCTCTTGTGAGATAAATGTTCCGAAATAATTGTTAGAGCAAAGTTTGCATGTGTAGAATGAATAACACCAAGAATACAATTGCTTGAAATGTGTTGTGAATAAACTGGTTTGAATCAACAAAATTCTGGTTGATTGTGCTTGGCGAAAGTTACAGAGAGAAAATGTAAGTTTGTAGTTACGAAAATCTGTGTCTGTGTGTGCGTTAGAGTGTGATGAGCAAGATCGTGGATTTGTGTTGACGGCTGAGATCTTATTGGCGACTTGCGAAAAGTCGCCTCATTTAAGGAAAAGAGGTAGGCTCCCACGGAACTGCGGGAAAACTTGATCTTACATTAAAAATATGTGATTGGTTAAAAATTAACCAATCACTACACAGAATAGGTAAGTATGCTCAGAATGTACCAAACAGAATAGGTAAGTATGCTCAGAATCAAAAGATTCAAAGGAACGACTGCGGTGGCTAAATTGTCCTATACAAAGGTAATAGTAATTTATTAGCCAATCACAGGCGAATAAAATGACTTGGAGTGTATGTAGGTGTGAAAAACATAGCAACCGCTATAATACCATGTTGAAAAAAGACCTCAAACTTGAAAAAAAGTTTTATCGTCAAAATGTTAGTGTTATTGTTAAGAGGAAAGACCAAAATATTTTTATTATTATTTTATTATTATTATTTTATTAATTTTTTAATCCTTTCTAGCACGTTTGTAATTTTGGTTAAAAATATTGTTTTTTTTTTCGTCAGCGGTGAGCCAAAGATTAATTACTATGGGTATTTTAACGCCTTTTTTTTCGGTAAAAAAAAACCCCCAAAAAACACTGATTTGGACATTCTTGCCACATGGTCAAAACGGAATAGCTCATTATTAATGAGGTATTGGCATGGTGTAACGGTCGTGCTAAGGATGGGACAAACAGAATTACAAAAAGATCCTTCAAAATAAGAAATGATGGATGGTTGTTTGGTTGGTTGTTTTGTTGAGTGGTATACCATTCTCTATGGGTTATTTAATGCCGAAATCTAAATATTTTGTAGGCATTTCTTTTTTGAGAGAAATAATAATGGTTTTAGTGCTACAAGTCTTACTAATTAATCTATAGCTGTAGGAGAAAAGGTGGGTTCATACATTTCCCAAGAATATTTGCATGTAAGTGAATATAATGAACCCAACGTGAATTAGAACTTGGATCTCCAATTAACATTTCCGAGCTGTTATCCATTACACCACCCGCACACCCAAGCTTACAGCAGCTGATATTCCTAAGCGGTCACCCATCTAAGTACTGACCAGGCTCAACATTGCTTAACTTCGGTGATCTATGGAAACTGGTGTTTCAATGTGATGTGTCTGTAAGCTAATAAGAAATGAAAACCCTTGAGAAAATTAACCCAGAGCTATCCCCAATCCTAGTGAAATTATTTAACCACTGCTTGAAGGTGAAATCCTTCCCATGTTTGTGGAAGGTGTCAAGTTTATGCCTGGTTTTCAAGAATGAAAGACCCATCAGTCTCCTCAGTGTCATTAACAAACTCTTTGAAGCTATAATCAACAAGAATATTGTTGATTAATTCAATAGGTATAACCTCTTGAGTGACAAGCAGTATGTATTTCGATCTACCCAGTCCACTGCTGATATACTAACTACGATTACTCACAGAATCAGTAAGGCATTTGATAACAAATACATCTCAAGGACAGTTGCATTAGATATTTGAAAGGCCTTTGACAAGATGTGGAATAAGGGATTACTGCTCAAGTTCTCTAGCTATGGAGTCACGAAAGAATCTTCTCAGCTATAAAGTCCTTTATAACGAGTAGGTGCCTGAAGATAGTTGTTGATGCCCAGTCCTCCAAGTACCAGATGATCAAAGCATGCATCCCCCAAGGTTTGCTTCTCGGTTCAACCCTCTTCCTTATCTACATAAATGGTCTGTCGAAGAGTATATTCCTATTATTTGTGAATATCATTGCTGATGGTACAATGGTATATGAGTCCACTTCCAAACACTTGATGACCAGAGCTTGGCAGTTCATCTCTCCTCTGACCTAGCTCTACCAGCTCAGTGGGGGAAAACTGACTGATCACATTCAGTGCCTCAAAAACCAACTTACACCATCGCTGATTGGAGCCAAGCAGGCCCCGTGCCTTGAGCATCTATTCAGACTTAAACTCAACCCAAACCTCAAGTGGAACTTGTACATATGATCCACCGCTAAAGATTGTGGAAAAATGGTGGGTTTCCTGTACCACTCTAGCAAGTACCTCACTCCTCCTGCTATCCTCTACCTTTACAAGAGCCAGATCAGGACAAAAATGGAGTATTTATACCTGCCAAGTCTACACTTTCCATTCTCATCTTCACATCCTTGTCAGTGACAAATTATTTTCCACCCTGCAATCCCTTTCTTATGGATGAGATGTCGTAAGCCTCTCGCTGCTCTATCGCTGTTTCCATGGAAAGTGTTCAGATGAACTATACTGCTTAGTTCCACCAGTCCTGACCTTCACGACTAAGATCCGTCATAACATGCACATTGTAGTGTATCACTTCGTATTGCTCTGGTGAGATGTAAGTTCCACTCAAGCAGCTTCTTCCCATGAACCACTACCTTGTGGAACTGACTCCCAAGAGACTGCTTCTTCGATCACTCCATCTTAACTTGTTCATGTCTAAGGTTAACCGTTATTTCCCCCACATATACGCATAAGCTCTGCTCTTACTCTGTAACTCTCTAACTCAAGTGGACCCCGAGCCTTGTACAGAGTGAACACCACTGTAAAAAAAAGAAAAAAAATGCAAAATGCCATATTCTCCTGGTGTCAGTTTTACTGGTTTAAATTGTTACCTTTTTTCATATATCTAAACTATTTTTATTACTTTGAACGCTATTATAGTGGGCCCTTCTTATTTGAAATTTTTATTTATTTATCAAACAGTGTGTAATATGTCATTTTCACATAAGTGCCCACCATAATAATATTTGAATAAAAATGTCGATTTAAAAATAAATCTATATAAAGTATAATTCTGAGAATTATACCAAAATATATTGCAAACTTTTGAAACTTTAAATAAAATGGTCACAATACATAGAAACAAAAAAGGTGTAAGTTTAAACTGAAGGTATAAATCTAAACAGGAAGATATGATTTCCCAATAATTCTAAAGGTAAATGCATTTCTATCGTGATGAGTCTGCAGGAAAATCCCAACAGACAAAAACCCAGTCGACAAATCCAGGTTGACAAAATCCCAGTCACTTTTAAAATTAATTTTCCAACTTTTTCACACATGTAAAAATATACTTAGTTCTTGAAATGTCATAAAATTAAGTAAGTGGGGAGGGGATCACAGGTGTAAAAAAATATATTTTTATCAAGATTTTCTAAAAAAAATTTCAAACATAATTTAATTCATTTGTGAATAAGTTCTGAGAGTTTCATTAAAATTCGAGAACTACTTGATTTTATTGCAGAGACACTACATGGTTTCAGTGAGAAAAAGAAAGAAAGAAAGAAAGAAAGAAAGAAAGAAGTGTTTAACGGCTGTTTCAGTGAAATGGAAAAAGTTGTCAATTTCAAATCTTTTCATTTGTACCCCCTTACTTCTTAAAATAACAACCAACATTTATATTTAGGATTGCTATTGCAATATTTTGTTAAAGTTGTTAAGCTCAAATATTTAATGATGTGTTAGGGGAATTTCTATGGATAATTTATTGTCATAGAACCCACCATGAGCTGACTCAATCATTAACTTAAGAATTAAGATTCTTCAGAAATTTCGAACAGGAAAACTTTTGTGATGTCAATGAACACTTGTTGTCACTTTTGTAATGTCAATTACTACTCATTGTCACTTTCATAAGGCTTGTTGTAGTAGAGACTTTGTAATTGCAGATACAACTATAGTACGCCATTGAACAATACTGGTGTCAGATGCCTTCGAATATCACTTGCACTAATAGTACTTGCTCAATAATACTTGTTTGAATAGTAACCACCGTATAGTGATCTGAATAGAGAAATAGTATAGTGAATATAGAGAATAGCGGTTCGTATATTAATAGAGGATAGAGTAGAAATAGCGATCTGTATAGTAATAAAAGATTGACTAGAAATGGCGATTCATTAGACATCACACTACTAACTACTTATGTGTTTCTCCCATGGTTACGTGATCCATTTAATTCAATAATGGGATCGCGTGTTTTTGCTCACTGGCGGTCTATGTTCAAACTCAAGTGTTGGCAGCGACACTTTATTCCTATATAACAAAAACCATAAAATCTTAAAGGGTACTACAAGTATTTTATTATTATTATTATTAATTGCTATACAGGAGGGTGCTGAAAAGTTCTTGGCCTTACTCACTTTAAAAATTTCTGTTGCAATTTTCTCTAGTATGAAGAGTTATCATTATTTACATTTGGAATAATGTCATCATCTTTGTTATTATCACAACATTCCCTGCAGGACAATTGCCTAGCAGATCAAAGTGTTGTCTCATGAATTTGAGGACATAGTAAATGTGAGTTCAGACCCAATGGGAACAGCACTAGCTATCACTGAGCAGTACTAAAAGGGCAAGTATCCAAAGATAAGATGTCTCTATATATAGAGAGTGGAAACAATCTTCTACCATATGTTAAATAAAGATTTCAGTTCAAATGTCTCTGAAGTTTACCTGGATCAACAGACACGTTTTTTCTTTTCTTTTTTTTTTAACCATTTCACCTGAAGCAAAGCAGTTATATCACTAGTATGAGAATTGAAAGTGAAAGAGAAGACTGAGAATAGGGAGGATTGAGGAAAGGACAAAATATGAATGAGGTCCAAGAAGACAGAAGATGGTGACTGATATTACATTTAAATTTTTGAATATTGGAGTTATCAGGGAGCAATGAGACTTCCATTATTGGGAAGTGTAGGAAAAGAAAATCTTGGAGTAGAAGAGGCAGTTGCATTTCACTATTTCAACAGTAAAAGGATGGGAACCAGGTGCCAATCCAGTAGCATGCTTTAATTCATGTATTCAGGGCATGAGAGAAAAAAGCATATTGGTGCAGTTGCCAAGGAAAAGAGATCGTCAGAGCCGTTGCTATGAACATATTTATAGAAAAAACAGGGCGAAGCCATGTCACATTGGTGAGAAAATGAATGAAGTTGACATGCCTGGTCAGGATCAATTACATTACAGATCCTTCTTTAGATTTTGTCAAGAATTGCGAAATGTACAGCAGCAGCCTCAGACCAGATATGGCAATAGTATTCAATGCATGGAAAAATGGTAGGAAGAACGACAAAGGGCACAGCAGTTGAGATGTTGCAATAATAGCAATGAAGATGAGAAAATGGTGTAAATAACTATTTCCCAAAAAACTGATCAAATATGAAGAATTTTCAATGATGATGGGGAGTGTATACTTTCTTAGACAGAGAACTTTTCATCCCTCACTTGTACTATTTTCATTATCATTGTACTGGCACCAATCTTATCACCTCTATTAACTATGGAAGGCAGTTTCTACATTCCTGGAACCAGAGTTAAAGGATATATTTTGATTTTATCTTCATGTCATCTCTTTTGCACAAGCATAACTGAATAATAATAATGTTTTGTTTTTTGTTTTTTGTTTTTTTTTTTTATATAGGAACATAACACTGAGGTTACATAAGAATTTAGAGATTCTTGATAAAATCCAAAGAAGAATCTGCAATGTTATTGGTCATGACCTGGCATCTCAGTTTCATTCACTTTCCCATCACCATGATGTAGCTTCCTTGTGCCTTTTCTATAAATACTTTCATGGTAATTATTCTCACGAGATTTCTTTATGGTACCAAGACCTTATGAATTTAACCACATTACTAGATTGGCAGCAAGGTCTCATCATTTTACAGTTGAAATGGCTAGATGTAACTGTAAACTCTATGCTAAGAGTTTCTTCTCTCAGACTTCTTGCTTATGGAACTCTCTTTTGGCTTCTTACTTTCCAGTCAACTTTGATCTTCAAAAATTTAAATACAATGTTAATCATTATCTTCTATCTTCTTAATTCCTCTTCTTGTATTGTTCTCACTCCTTAATAGTGTTTTCTTTATCATATTCTCTCACACGCAGTAACCCCTTGCATCTTAGTGGCTTTATAGCCTTGCTTGGGTGAAATGATTAAAACAAAAACAAAACTAACAAATCAAACACTGTTTTTACTTATTGAAATAAGTGCTGTATAAGATGTATTTGAAAAAATATTTTTTCTGTTTTGGAAAGAAGGATTTCTGGTTGTACATTAAATTAAAATAAAAAAGTATTTAAAAACTTTGAATAAAAATTTTTAGATTAAAATTACAAAAAATTTAACCTTTAAATAAAAACTTTAAATGAAAATCTTTAATAAATTAAACTTTAAAAAAAAATTTTAACCTTTAATTAAAAACTTTAAATGAAAATCTTTAAATTAAAATTAAAAAAATCTTTAACCGTTAATTAAAAATTTAAATGAAAATCTTTGAATTAAAATTTAGAAAAATCTTTAACTTTTAAATAAAAAATTTAAGTTAAAATCTTTAAATTATAAAAACCTTAACCTTTAATTAAAAACTTT
Organism: Acanthosepion pharaonis; assembly: GCA_903632075.3. NCBI lineage: Eukaryota > Metazoa > Mollusca > Cephalopoda > Sepiida > Sepiidae > Acanthosepion > Acanthosepion pharaonis. The sequence continues at coordinate 62,533 of CAHIKZ030001889.1, forward strand.
ATATGAAAATCTTTAAATGAAAATTTTTAAATTACAATATTTAAATTAAAATCTTTAAATGAAAATCATTAAATTAAAATGTTCAACTCACAAAACAAAAAAAATTGTAATCATTTCCTCCTTTTTTATCTTTAAATTAAATAAAAATTCTAAAATATTTAAATTCATATTTATTTGTTATGCTTTTGTCCTTAAATTTTTTTGTTCAAAAGAAAACTTTCATATTTTTTTAAAATTCTTTTGAGAAATTTTGAATATCCAATGAGGTGCATTATTATTATTTATTATAAATTATTGTTATATGTTTCTAATGAAAGCAGGAAACTGAATCTCTAATTAATTCTTATGTTATAAAAGAGCATCCTCTCTGGTTTGAGCATTTACATTATTTATCTATCATTAAAAAAAAAAACGAGCCAAAAATTAATAATGAAAAAACTTCATCTTAAAAATCAAATAATATTTAATAGAAAGTATGTTTGTTTTATTCCTACTTCATTTTACTTATTTTAAAAGTCTGAGCTTATTCAAAACTTAAAATGTTGTGATAAAAAGCAAAAATAAGATGGAAGCATTATTTGACACTAATAAGCAAAAATACCTTATGTTAACATAAGAATGGAAGATATCATTAATAAATAGGAGAGATTTGACTGCATGACTAACAAATTTATAAAGTCCCATTATTAATAAATGAATCATACTTATTATAAAACCCAGGTTGTGTGTGTGTCTGTTCGTTTATATATTGGATCGAATTTCCTACACTTTTCAACCGATTTCAGCAAAACTTCACAGGACTATGTAAAATTACCTTGCGGTGGTTCTGACAGTGCCAAAATTTGGAAAAACACAATTGTTTTTGCACGAAATCAATTTAAAAACATGATTAACATGTCATGAGAATGAAAGGGGAACAACTCATATACTTATTATAAAACCCAGGTGGTGTGTGTATGTGTGTGTGTGTTCGTTTATATATGGGATCGAATTTCCTACATGAACTGATTTCAACAAAACTTCACTTTTTTTTTTGGCAGGTAGTGTTTCTTATTGTCTTGCACACATTTTTTCTTTATTTTTACATTCAGAATGCTTTAAAATTCAATTTACATGACAATTGTTTATAATAAGATTCTATTCAATCAGTAGACTCATAATGATTGAAAACAATGTTTTTTGTTTGAGTTTGGGTTCGACCAATTCGTAAAAAAACAAAACAAAACAAAAAAAAAACTAATTAAGACATGCATGTCCGTCAATCTTAAACAATAATCTTTGTCAATTTTATTTTTCAGTCTTTATGATGGGCGATACTTGATCTATCTCTTACTGTTACATCCCCAGGCAATGCCAGACTCTACTGCTAGTCATAAATAAAAATCAAGAAATAAAAAGCATATATTATATAAAAAGAAATTATATTTTTTATGAAACGCAATATTTTATAATATATTATTCTATTAAGAGCAATGTATTTTATAACATATTGCTATATAAAAAGAAATATGTTTTATAATATATTATTCTATAAAAAGCAATTTAGTCTATAATATATTATTCTAAAAAAATCAATGCATTCTATAAAATATTCTATAAAAAGAAATGTATTCTATAGCATATTATTATACAAAGTATCTAAAGTCTGGGCATGTAGGCTAAAATGTATGTTTTCAAGAAATATTAAGGAATATTAACAAATAACATCTTCAATGTGATTTCTATCATTTGAGATGCAAAGGTTGATGTGCTTTGCAACATTCATGTGAACTTGATGTAATAACTCCACATTGCTGTCAATTTTAGTACATTCACTCTTTATGCATTCAATCAAGTGTGTTGCATCTGTGATTTTCATTGAGTACACCTTCTTCTTTAGCATACTCCAGAAAAAGAAGTCAGTTCTTTCTTCTTATGACAAAACCATGTTTAATCTGTGGAGGTAAAAAAATATAGTTAATGAGATTTCCTATGTGTCCAGATGTTAGAAACACCCTATATAAAAAGCAATGTATTCTAGAATATATCATTCTATAAAAAGTAGTTTATTATATATTATTCTATAAAAGCAATATATTCTATAATATATTATAGATTACATTGCCTTTTATTTTTGTAAATTTCTGTAAGCTTCCTTTTATATTTTTTACTTTTAATGATCTAAAAATCAGAAATGTTTCTTACACATGGCAAACAGAGTTATGGCTGACATTTTTAATGGTACAAATAAACTAGATTTTAACTAAATTGGATTTAAAATATCATAAAGATTTCTCTAGAATTCATTTTCATATTTATCTTTTAACTAAATTTCATATTCATCCAATTTTAAGTAATAATGAAAAATTCTTGAAATATTAGAAATAAATTTTCTATTTTTATTTCCCTCCTCTGTCACACAAACACACTTAAAATTGAAATAATGGGAATAAAGATGTTATCATACAAATAGTTTTAAATTTTAAATGGTAAATTATTTATTTATATTCATTATGGTCATACTAAATGAATCTGTACTATCTTTGAATATTCTGACATGAAAACTTTCCTCAAAGATAATATTCATGCACCTCCACCTCACATACTCATATATGAATGTATATAAGTTTGTACATGTAGGTGTGTGGTCAAGAGCATAGAACAGTGGTTGCCAAACGTTGAGATGCATCTCATAGGTGTAGATGAAGAGTATAGCAGGTGAAGTGGAATAAGTGAAAGACAATAAAAGATTTAGAAACAGTTTTAAAAGATTCATATGCCAAAAGTAAATATGATTTCAAAATTTAAAATTTTATGGATTACTTGTAATCACATGCATGAGTCCAATATAAATAGTTATAAATAATTATTGACCAATTTTATCATTGTGATACTTTTGCATTATATCAAGTATTAAGAATATAGCAACTAAGCTCCACAAATTGAAGGAGAGAGTTATCAACGATAATGTTCTGACTTTAAATCCGCGTTTATCTCCCTTTAACTCTTTCTCTGTCTTTTTATTTTTAAATATACTTTTTATCATATAAAATTTGATGAGGTGCAAGAAAATTTTTAATTTAGAAAATGCATCCCAGAGAATAAAAGTTTGGGAACTACTGGGATTGAACATTAATGTTCTAACTATGAAACCTGTGTTCAAATTTCAGCCTGGTTGATTTCTCAAGGAAGTGACTTCTGGATAATACTGGCCTGTGAAGATGATCCCAGAGTACAGTACTTTTGAAAAGTGCCTGAAAACCACACCCAGTTTGACCCAAACCCTGTTAGTGAAACTGGAAAGATGAAACTATTTAGAAGGTGCTGATAGCTGTGATTGCACAAAGTTGTAAGTCATTGTGACTGAGTGTTTGAGTATACTGGCCTTGTTCATCAGATCATACACCCTTTAGGTAACTAGTAAAAAGCTGTAACTAAAGCTCACTCAGTATAAACCACAGGCTGGTCCTGAGGGCATTCAAGAAACACAAATGTGAGGTACAGGTCTCTACAACAGAAATTAGCTATCTTTAGTAGACAGGCAAAATTCAAAATGGATAGCCAGTCATTACATAAGTGTGCATATAATTTTTTTGGTAAACTTGCCTGCAAAAAATGGAATGTCAAAAAGATGGTTTTTCCCTTGATATTGCTATTATTTTAACTACCTTAACTCTCTTGGCAATGTTTATTGTTTAAAAATGATTAGAATTTTAAGATAACTTAATCATATAAAAGTGAATTTATAAAATTTCTTTGTTCTTGCAAATTGACAACAAAATAATAAACACTATTTATTAGATTGTTTGTTTACACTATTTATTATATTGTTTATTGGAATAGTTGGCAAAACATTAACTAATTACCAACTGATTCAAACTTTATAAAATGGCAAATAATAAGGATTTCCCTATAATTGGTACACATATTTTAATAATTTAGTAAATGTTTATAAATTTATGAATAAAATATTGTTTTCATATTTATATCTTTAGAAATTGATAAATGATAAATATTCCATTGCATTAGTTTTAAATTGTATTAGTTTTTATAATGTTGTAAATATAAAATTATTCTTTTAAGTAAACAATCTAATAAATAAATAGTATTTAATATTTTTGTTGTAAATTCTAAAGAGCTAAAAAAGATGTATAAATTCATTTTTATCATATTTTTAGATTTTAATCATCACTTTTTAAAACAATAAACATTGCCGAGGAGAGAAGGTAGTTAAAATAATAGTGGTGTCAAGGGAAAAATTAACCTTTAGACACTGTTTTTTGCAGGTATAAGATACAAGTTTTCATATATTTTTTTTACAATGATGTTCACTCTGTATAAGGCCCAAGAGCCACTCGAGGTACAGGGTTACATAGTTAGAAGCACAGTTTATGGTGATATGTGGGTAAGATAATGGTTGACTCTAGACTTGAACAGGTTAAGATTATAGTGATTGGGGAATCATCATCTTGGTAATCAGTATCACAAAGCAGTGGACTGTGGGAAGAAGCTGCTTGACTGGAACTTAGTCTCACCAAAGGAGTATGAAGGGAATGAAGGTGGTTTGCTACAATGTATGTAGCATGGAAGGTCTTAGATATGAAGGTTAGAACTGGTGGAATTAAGAAATGTAGTTCATCTGAACAATTTTCATGGAAATAGTGAGAGAGTGGTAAGAGGCTTGTGAAGTTTCATCTATGGGAAATGGGTTGTAGGGTGAAAAATTAATTCATCACCCTAAAGGAGGCAGAGGTGCTTTTAGACACTATTGAGACTTCAAACTGAAGCCTGGGCAGCTGCTGCCCACGTATGGCAGCAGTACTTTGTTTTCAGACTGGCCTGACTCTTGTAAAGGTAGCGGATAGCAGGAGGCGTCAACAATACAGATTTTTATTTTAATTATTTTAATTACTCTTTTTGATTTATAAATTTTTATTGGCCACATATATTTAATTCTTATATTTTTTTTATTCAAGGAATAAATGATGTGTGTGCAGAATATGAAACTAGGTAAAGTTTAAAAATTTCTTAGTCTGGTTAGCAAGTTTTTCATTTATTTATGGAAACAGCATGCTCGAAATAAATAACTAGGTAAAGCAATATAAAAAAGGTAATTGGATGTTTTTAATGTGAGAAATCTTTCCGATGCTAAAATGGAAAAATTGCTAATTTTTTTACACCTCTTTTTAATTCACTTTCATTGTAAAACACTGGTTTTCGATTTTATTGACATTTTACCTTGTTCTTAATTTTATTGACTTTAAATTATGAATATCTATTCTATAAATTAAAAAAATAAAAGAGTTTCAACAATTTAGAAATTATGAAATTTTTGTACTTGTAAAAAAGATTTTTTTTTTAAAAATTAAGTCAGCTGACTTTTCAAGGGAGGTAACCCTTTCGTCACGGGTATACTTACACTTCGGACAATAATATTATAATAATAATAATGACAATACTAATTGTTGCATGAAATAGAATATCTTTATTAGGTAATTTTCTTAAATTACTTATATGATTTAATAAAATTCTTTATGCTAAAAAACTGGTAAAATAACTAAAATAGTAGAAAAACCTGAAATTCTGCGAGATAGTTCAAGTCTATATCCGGGTCATTGGTCACATGATTTGAGAAGCAGAAGTCTTGTTTGTTCGTCTTTCGATCACTTTTTTTTTTAATGTTATGATATTTTTATTGTTGAGAAGAACGGTTTAAAAACTAATAATATGGCTAGTTTTAAAGGACAAGAAATTGGGAGTGTGATCTCCAACATAGAGGATTTAGAAAAAGGTAAGACGATATTGTTATTGTATTTCATTTTTAGTGTATGGATTCTTAATTTTTAAATGTGTGGGAGGATGTTTGTTTTAAAAAAATGTTATTTTTTGTTGTCGACTTTGCCCTGTTTATTTTTATTTCAGAAAATGCCGCTGCCTTTTTATTTTAGCTTTAAGACGAAAATGCAACTACTTAGGAATGAAATTACACAATTTTATTTTATTTACTAAGAAGCTTAGTTGGGCCCCCAATGAGGATAGAACTCACAGTTCACACTTCGTTAACCATTTTTACCTTAATTATCCAGGCGCTCCGTTGTTATTTATGAAGCTTAGGCCCCCAAAAACTCTCAAACTCGCTATTCAGTCATAATGGTCAACCAGATTAGCTCATAAACCACTAACCCACACCGAGGTGCCCTGTTGTTATTTACTAAGAAGTTTAACTTTGTTTGACACAAGGACACAAATGTGGGACACCCAAAGATCGAACTCGCGAGTTAAACAAACGTGATCGATTAATTTATTTTGAAGAATGTATTTAAGAACACTTCTTAAAAGTTTTAAAAGTCCTGTCCTTTTTTTTATTGTTGTTGTTTTTTCTTAGATTAAATTTTTAAAAATAAACTTTCTCTAAATAAAAATAAAATCTATTTTTAAAGTCAAATGTAATTGTTCGTTAACACGACGGATATGAAAATTATCGCATATCTTCTTTTAAATTCATAAAGAAAGTCATTTATTTGAATTTTAAAGTAAACATTTTTTTAAACTTTATTTTCTTTTTTTATTGATCGCTTAATCTTTTATTTAGAAATATAGCAACTTTAGCAACTTTAAGCGCTTTCTAAATAAAACAGATAATTCTCTTTAAGTTCTATATCTTTTCAAGGCGTGTATACGTGATCACAGCTTTTTTTCTTTTTTAAAAATTAAGCTGTACTTTGCTATGGAGAGGTTTCCCGTTGCTTTCTTCATAGTTTTGAATTCAGAATTATCCTTCTGTTATTAATTGCAGAGGAGAGGGAGAAGTGGTTCCATGCCTTTCCTAATGGCGTTGTTGTAAAAGTGAACATAAATTATTTCAGCTGGAATTTGAACTCTGCATGCTGGTTTCAATTTCCACGTTGTTAATCGTTGGGTTAGTGAATTATTAATTTGTGGGTGGGGTTAAAAAAAAAGTAAGACATCATGTCATGTTTAAACCCTCCCACACCTCCACTTTTTTTGTATGTGTTATTTAACTGTTCTCGAAAATCCTATTTGTAACATTCAGGTCTTGGACATTATTATTTATTTTTTAATAAATAATTTTTTTTTGTGTGTTTAATTGTCACTCAAAATGTCGACGATCACGAAATTGTAAGTGACTGTCAAGTGCTCTCCCTACAATCGGGATTATTTCGGACGCTAAACTACATTCTTACTTTGGGAAGTGGGATTGTGTTGCTTCAGTTTTTTGAGTGGGGTTGTATTCATCCCCCGGAAAGAAGATCAACGAATGTATAGGTACTCAACTGACAAAAAAAAATGTAGGCAAAACCCCTTAAAAACGTTTTTATCGATAAATAAATAAGCTTAACTGACCGTTAAATTTACTAATTTTATTTTTCTTTGAAACAAATCTGTAGGACAGACACTTGGTTTTCAAGAGATTTTTTTTTTTTTTTGAATAAATTTTGTCATCACTTTTCTTTCAATTATAAAATGGAGGATCAATGATAATTTCGGGAAAAATAATTTTGTACACTTGTTCAACTGGATTTTGAAAACCTTGCTTATTGGTCAAAATAGCAAAAAAATAATTTGTTTACGCACGGCTACTTTTTAGCTAAGTAAAGTTCAATGGTCAAACCGTCGGAATTTACCTCCCCCCCACACTTTTAAACACCCAGCAATACATCGAATTAAATTAAATACGGATAAGTTATGACCAAAACTACCAAAATACAACAGAAGTTTCGTTTATGTCTAAAAACTACTGGAAGAAGCTTAGTAACAGAAATCAAGTTTTTTATGACATTCATTCATTATTAGAAATATGACTGTTAGGGATGAGGAACATTGTGTAAAACCTCACTTTATGAGAAGCAGTCTGAAATTACGGGAGTGGGGGGTGTCAATGTTCTCCACAGCTTCCTGCTTGTTATTACTCTAAAAATACCTTGCCTTTTTGCTATTTTGTTTCCTTGCCAATTTGCACAAACATAAGGAAATTACTAGCCTTTGATGTGCCCTGTGAGTATTATTTTCTCTAAGCTTTCTTACCTCATTGTCCCCAAAATTTTAAATGTTTTATTTTCATTTTTAGTAAAAGGCTTTTTGTAGCTCTTATTGTCCTTTCCTCTTCTGTCTATGATATTCTTAACATTATTTGGCAGAACCATTTCTTGGTTGCTTCATTTGTGACAAAATTGTTCAAAATTCACATCTATCCTCCTACACAGCATTGTAGAACTCCTTGTTTTCTAATGTTATTTTCTAATTCTTTAGCTGACTTGGATTCTGAAAGGCATCTTCTGCTATTTACTATGAGCTTTTTTATTCCAATGTGCATGCAGAGTAATGGATTGTGGCTTAGAATGAGAAATTGGGGAGCCGAGTTCAAATTTCAGCCAACTTTGTTACATTCATATATGTATAAATAAAATGGGAAATGTATAAATTCATTTCTTCTCTCCCAGCTATGAGTTGAATAGCAAGACAGACTGGGTTCTGTAGCCTTGGTTGGCAACCAGTCTACCATAAAAAGAAATGGCAACATGGAAAATCTTCTGCCTAGTCAATCACAAATTGAAAGAGACTTGATTGCTCAATCATGTATCACATATGACGACACTTAACTGACTGTACCATACTTTCTGAAAAGTGTCTTTTGCTATTCCGATGTAACTATGAATTTCTCTTTCCCACATTCTGTTGCCACACTGCTGTTTCTTTGTGAATGTCAGCAAAAACTTATTGATAGTTGCTGTTCTCTTTTAGAACTTTTTCATTTGTTAAGTTCTGTCTGATATCCTAAATATTGGTCGGTGACACCATATCTCTGTCACTGCAATTCATATGCAGCAACATTGTTTAGTCTTCACCCCTATTTAAAAACGGGAGACATTACATAGCAGCATAGAACCCTCTTCTCATTTGCCAATGTTATTTTCTGATTCTTTATTACCTAACTTAGATTCTGAAAAGCATCTGTTATTTACTATGTGCTTTTTGATTTTTTAAAAGTCTGGGTGTAATGTCTGCATATATGTTGCTATGTTCTATTTGGGCCATATTTTTATAAAAATCATTTTTTCAAATTTAAAAAAAAAAATTCTGTTTGAATTTTTGGGATGCGGAGTTATTTATATTATTTACATGCAGACTAGTATCCTGATCTTTGTTGTTGTTATCACAATGTTTTGGTCATTGTGCCTTTCAGTCTGAATCGGCGACTTGTTGATCAGAGTAATCTTCAACAACTTCATCTTTCAAACTGAATATAATAATTTTTTTTATTTTATTGTATATATTATTTTGTTGGAATTTTATTTTTAATTTTATACATGCCTAGTGAGAAAGAAAATGCTTAATAAACTTTCTAAGATAGATTTTTTTTTCTTTTCTTAATGAGGTTTGTTGTTTATATCTGATTGTCTACCTTGTAGTCTTTTAAAAATTTATTTAATATAATGACAACTGTTTGATATAACTGAATTCCTCTTTCTCTTTTGACCTACTGGGGACTAACACTTACAAAAAAAAAACTAAGTCAAGGTCATTGGGTTTGCATAAAGCTTATTCTGCTTTTCTGTTGTGAATTTTTGCTAATGAAATATAATATACAAAACAAATAACATGGGGTATGTAGCTGTCATTCTGAACACGACCTTAATCCTCATTAGGGACTTTTGCTCAAATCATAAATTAATTTCCAATTTATAATGCATTCCGTTTTATTATTTTGTAAATATGTGGGGGCAAAAGTCGGTTTATTTACTTTTTCTCTCTAGAAAAAAAAAGATGGCGCAGCAGGAGGGGGTCTATCTTTATTTATTTACTAAGCTAAACTTCTGGGGTCCACCCAGCAAGGCCACAAATATGTAGTTCCCAGTGAAGGTCAATCACACCATTAATGATCTACAGGTCCATATTATAATGACTTCCCCTGGAAGTCCTTTATTTGAATTTTGTGTATTCAAGTCAATACCCTTAATTTCTGACTTGGATATCCCTTAACTTCAAATCATTTTACCTGTCAGTAAATCAATATTTTGGATTTTTTTGTTTGTATACTCCCCCATTTTTTTTTTTTTTGTTACTAGTTTATTTCCTATGAAGCTGACTAGTTGAAAGTATTACAAATGATAAAATGCCTTTTTATTTCTTTTCTGTACATTCAAATAATCATTATTTGGAAACAAAGCAAAACTAATTAAATTGTCAGCTGTGCAATAATATTCTCAACCATGCAAACATTTCTGGGTCAGAAGGGTAGAAATATGAATATCAATAAGATTTTAAATATATTTTGTGGAAGACAACACACATTATTAACATGACTTTAAATGAAATTACTCCTCTTTTATAGAATTAATTGACCAAGGAGGAAAAGGACTCTATGGGGAATACTATGTCACTCCCCCACTTACATTTGGTGTAACTTTTTTTTTTATATTATTTCATGCCAATCAAGGCAATAAAATCACTAGGATGCAAGGGGTTACTAAGTGTTAGAGAATATTAGAAAAACTACTATTAAGGAGTGAAGACAATAAAAGAACGGGAATTAAGAAAACTGAAGTATTTAACTTTTTGAAGATCATGTTAGCATAGAACTTGCGGTTATATCTAGCCAATTCAATGATAAAATGATAAGACTTTGCTGCCAAGATAGTACTGTGCTTAAATTCATAAAGTCTAGATACCATAGTGGAAAGTTTATCAGGACTAATAACATTGCAAATTCTTCTTTGGATTTTATCAAGAATTTCTAAATATATAGCAGGAGCACCAGATCAGATGTGGCAGCAATATTCAAAGCAAAGATGAATGGTAGACTTATAAATATGTAAGATAGATTCTGGCAAGAAAAATTGTCTGGAATGACATAGTGAACCAATTTTCTTAGCTGAAGACTTAGCAATTGATTCAATATATTCTTTCCACTTCATATCAGCTGAAAATGTTAGTCCAAGAAGGCATAATGAGTTGCTCTCCTAGAGGTTAATATCAGCCATGCTGACAGAAGGTAAAAAAGGGGTTCTCTCAGATGATAAAAAAAGAGCAGTTTTGTTTTTGAGGCATTAAAATTAACAAGCCACTCCTTGTTTCATTTAAAAACAGATTGTAGGTAATTTTTAAGATCAGCTGCCAATTTGACCTTATCAAACTGATCAGATTTACTATTAAGACAGGAGTAAATAGTTGTCATCAGCATAGATATCAAGTTGAGAGCTTAGTACACAACAAATTAATGTAATCTTCCTTGGAATTTTGATTCATGCCCAGCCAAATAAATTACCATATTTTGCTGCTTATAAGACACCCCAATGCGTTAGGACCCCCCAGATTTTTGAAGGAAGAAATCAGAAAAAAAGTATTTTCCTTTTACTTTATCGCCCTCTCCATTATCTCCAGTTTTACCAACTGAATAGCATATTTCAGCATGAAATACTGACTTATGATGAATTCATCACAGACTGAGAAGTACCAAATTTATGGTAATGATCTCTGAGTGCATATTGATGTGTCATTAGTTACGATAAACAAAAATGGTTTTTATCTGTTGGTGGGGTACTGTATTTGCTCAGCAATATTTGACACTTAAGTACTGTAATTTTCATTAGTTAATCAAATGAAAATACCCAGCTTGTGTTAATGAAAGCATAGTATGCAGTAGTATTATTCTTAAAGTGTCTACCATAAATGTAGCTGTTTAAAACAAGTAGTTTAAGAAATAAGGAAGGTGTTACTGTAGCAGGAATTTAATTTTCTGTGAATATCGTAGTATCCCAAAAACATAAACGTCTTCTCTGAAGACGTTAATTAAATTTTGAAACACTGGACCTTTTCTACATTCAAGGGCTCAGAAGTGGATGTAACCTTGGAGCTGATACTCACTCCACACCCTAAACTTATAACTCCTGTCACCGACCTTTGATTTATAGGATTCTGAGTGGTTTTTGGAGATGTTTTATAGGGAAAAATATGTCTTATAAGCAGCAAAATATGGTACTGCGAAAATGGAATAAGTTCCTTTATTTTTTCAAGATAAACATCTGGCTTTTTATTTATTTTAAATATCTGGGGAAGGGTTTTAACAAAGGATGGAAAGTGTTACACAGAAATACAAAGGTGCATTGGGATAATCAAAAAGATTCTTTCCCAAAGCTAAGCAAATTATTAAGAAACAGAAAAATTTTGTTAGAAATAAAAAAAGAAAGAGTACTGAACTGTTATGTAATGTCAGTCCTCCTATATAGCTGTAAATGCTGGGCAGTCTACTCTCACATGAAGAAGAGACTTGAATTAGCAGAAATGTGGTTCTACAGAAGGATGCTGAAAATACCATAGACTGAACATGTGAGCAACAACAAAGTTTTATAGAAAATAGAAACAAAAAGGATACTTATGCATAACATCAGAAAGACAGTTGAAATTTCTAAAGCACATAATGAGGAAAGAGGGACAGATGAAATCAGCATATAACTTACCGAACGAGCTTGTGTATATGGATGGCACAACAGGGTTTAGGAGACATAGAAAAAAGACAAAATTTACTAAGAGCTACAAAGGACAGGAAATTGTGGAGGGATATGTTACATGGAAGAAGAGTTTATTCTTTACATTTCCTTCTTTAGGCTTCTAAGTACTTGGTAACATATAAGTTCTAAGACAAATTACATGACTTTTTTTAATTGATAGCTTGTAAAATCCTTATCAAGAGGCATAATGACATACATTTGTATGGGTGTATAGGAAGATATTTTACATGTGGCACAGAAGGAATTTGCTCAGAAAATAACTAGATTTACTCTGAAAATGTACAATTTGTGTACCCAGAAGGGGCACTTACTAGACCCCCCACCTCCATGCACCTATGTTTGTGGCACATGTTCAACAATCTTCCCCCTTTAGATAAGATACATCAGTAGTGCAGGATGGTGTAGTCCTCTTATTGAAATAAAGATTAAAGAGGTTATTTTGAATTTGTGGCTAGCTTTTTATTTTATAAATCTCAAAATATGTCTCATTACAAAATAGTGTTGATGACATTCACAAAAAAAACAACCTTTGCATTAAATTTAATTAAAAGGCAAATTTAGAGAAAATTGTATGAAAATTGTTTGTATACAATAAACAGAAAAATATCAGTGTTTGAAATTGATTTTATAATTGTTAAAAATAGAACAAAAATCAATTGGGGAAAATTTGAATATGATACCCCCTACTCTGTGTTTTCATGACTATATTCACTCATCCGTTAATTCTCAAGTGTGCTTTCAAGTTTTCTGTTTAAATGTTTTTAATGAGCAGTGACTGGTGGACTATTTATGTAATGTCTAGTCTGTTATATGACAATGAATGCTAGAAAATTTCATCACAGTAAAATATATATATATATATATATATATATATATATATATATATATATATATATATAATCTTGAAGAGTAATTGAGATGTGGTTGAAATGATGAAAATAATATGGATATCTTGGTATATGAGAAATGAAGACGTTTTAAGGAGAATAGGAACTATAATGAAATATGAGGAAAGAAGGCTTGGAGAATCTCCCACAGGCCACATAAAAGGCAAGAGAAGCAAAAGTTGGCAGCAAGTAACCAACTTAATAAATTTGTACAAAATGGATGAACAAATATCACAAAACCAAAGAGGAGTCATAAAGGTTCAAGTATTGTCAAAAGGAAGACATGGAGAGAAATGATTGTCTATGTCCTCAAGTGATCTATTATATATAGAATGATCAGCAACTGTTGTTTTCTTGACTGGAGATGAGATAGTGTTATCATTCAAAGATTTCTCTCTCTTTTTTGATTTTGTTTTTTATGACATATCAACCTTTTATAGGTTATTCAAAGCTAGAGAACATTTTCAAATTGCAATAATTTTTTTGAGAAAATAATGATTTAATAATACATACTAATTAACACATAGCTGGGGATAGAAAAGGTGGATTCATGCCTTTCCAAAGAGTATATGTGTGTTAGTGAATATAACAAACCTGATGGAATTGGAAATTTGCTTTCTGACTTCCAATTCCAAGCCATTATCAGTTACACCTGCACATCCATGCTTACAGCACTTGGTATTTTCAAGCAGTCACCCATCTAGGTACTAACCAGGCTTGACATTGCTTATTCTTTTTTTTTCTTCTTTAAACTTAAATGCTAGCACCATACCAAATAGGTTTGAATTCAAAATTGCCCCCCCCCCCATCAAGAATAGCTACCACCCAAGGCTAGAGAGTCCAGTCTGTCTTGCTGTCCAACTCATAGTTGGAGGGTAGGAAGATATGGATTCATGCCTTTCTCAAGGGCATTAGTGCAAAATGCTCTGGACAAAGCCAAAATTTGAATGCTGTTTGCTAGTTTCATTTTCCTTATTGATAACCATTATAATGTCCCTTAAATTCATGTGATAATAAGTATAAGTAAAAAAGAAAATAGTCTTTCAAGCAGAGATTCATTTTTCAGTCAACCCTTGATATTTGAAACCTATCAAGTTCTTAGTCACTATTATTTAAGTTATTGCTCAGTAATTTTCATGGTAGTTTGTCTTGTATGAACCTGGAGAATCTAAGAGGCCATGGAGTGAGGTGCTCAGTATCATTGCATTCAAAAGCCTTTAAATAGAAGAATCTGTTCAGACCAGGGTGGAGGATGTATTGTCAGTGGTAGTATCTTTTGCAGAAAAGCAGTCGACCCTGCTTTACCCAGGTGAATTGGGATGTGGAATTTTACTGATCCACTGCCTACAACTCTAACACATGGATCCAAGAAGTCGTGTGGGCACTGCTTTGGGCATACCTTGGTCAACAGCATTGACCTGCTGGCTAAACTGTGTGAGGAAAAACTGACTGGTGAAGAGGAACACCTCTCCCCAACCCACCTGTGCCAAGCAGCCTTCAGTCAGTTGCCAGCCTGGGTGTAGGAGCTGCGCCAGTGGGCGGAGGAACTTCTGAGAGGAAGGATGTGGTAACCTTAACATCCCCAGTGTAAAAGGAACCAGCAAGCTATTGCATTATTTTGCCTTAAATGTCACCATGAAAAAAGGTGTAAAAGCAGTAACTGAATAAATGGTGATGTTGAGACCTGATACATTCAAATGCTGGTGATTACTATGTTTTAGTGATCTGTCTATATTTCTGAGATGAGGTATTGTAATTATTTACATTGTTTAGAGTGTTGTCCTTGCCTTTATTGCCATATTCACAACATTTCAACTGTTGTACACTCTGGCCAGCTTCAGGTGATTGGAATTTGTGTCAAGTCACTGGATTCAACCAACGCTTTTATCCACTGGGCCATGTGTCCTGAAGACATCAGTGTATGAATTTTTGGGACTTATAAACTTAATGTCTCAGTAGTATTTTTTTTCCCAGACTTTTTGTTGTTATTGATTTTCTCTAGCACTTTCTATTATTGGTTCCTATATTGTATTCATTTCTATGCTTGGTCAGCTCAGGAGATTTTTATGGCCTAGCATATGTACTGATTTCTTAAGTTTTTGTATTTTCCTGTGATGTTCTCTGTCTATTATTCCAACCTCTTCCCACAGGTGGCAGAGATCTCCCTTTTCTCTCCATATGTGGTCAGCTATGCTTGATTTTTTTTTTTTTTTTTTTTTACCCTCGATACCTGGCTACTACAGTCGTGAACAGAATTTGGAGAGTTTAGTTAAAGAGACACCTGGAAGAGGCATGGCACGTGGAACTAGAAGAATCTATCCCGGTGGATAAAATAAAGGGTTCAGTTTGAAATTATAACCACCTGAGCATGCAATGGCTGAAACATTGAATATAGCAATAAAAATGAGGACAACAGTCTGAACAATATAAATAATATTTTAGTGAGTTAAACAAAATGGTTCTTCCTCCTGAACCTGATATGAAATGACTTTGTCAGTAATTTTAAAGTGATTATTCCAAAAGAAATGGTCAAGTCAGCTACTTGCAATCCTGGCCTTTCTGTAAACCTCCGAATGTCTCCTTTTATTAAACTGTTTATTTTTTCTTTTCTGTTTTCTTTTTCTATTTTTCATTTTTTTCTTCTGTTTTTTTTTTTCTCTTTCTCTCCCTCTCTTTTTTCATAATTTCTTGGTAAAGATAGTGAAGTGGTTTCTGGCTGCTTTCTCCATGGTTTTAAATACTCCTCCTCTTAGACTGGTTGCCATCAAAGCAAAAGAGTCTACCCTGCTATTTAACCCATAGCTGGGAAGAGGAGAAATACATTCATGCCTTTCCCAAGGACATTAGTGCAAAAGTGAGTGCACTAATGGCGAGATTGGAACTTGAACTCACATCACTGATTCCACTTTGCATCCTGATAACCATTACAGTACCTACCCATCTATTTTAAATTTTATTGAAAAAAAATGAATTAAAAGAATTGTATTTTTTTTTATTTTTTTTCCCCACTTTTCCAGGTGCTCAGATTGCAACTAGTACTCTCCAAAGCCATGCTAATGATATTCGTGCAAACAGAGTCAATTGGCAGTCCTACCTGCAGTAAGTACACATTTTGTAATATTACTATTTGATATCTAATCATTTGAGCTAATTGGCTACATAATTATTTATACTCGGTTTTACATTGTAAGTTTTAATTTTTTTTTTTATATATTTTTTTTTTGGTTTATCAATCTTTTTATAGATTTTTTTAAAACCAGAGAATATTTTAGATTGTTTGAGATAATAATGATTTTTACTGATACAAGTTCTACTAATTAACCCATAGTTGAGGAGAGAAGAGGTGGATTCCTACCTTTCCCCAAAGGTATTTGTGCCTAAGTGAATATAACAGTCAACTAGAATTTGGACTTGGCTCTTTGTTTTCTGTAAGCATTGCCTCAGCTTATGCTTTGTATTATGTAATTCATGTGAAATAGGAAGTCATATAAGATTGTCTGCAAAGTAGATGCAGATTTTCTTTGCCTAGCTTAGATGTGGCACAAGGTAGAAAGTATAGAGGTATCCAGTGAGGATCAAATTCATATTTAATTGTAATTAAAACCTTTTAATATTAGTAAAGACTTAGCAAAATAAGCTGTCATTTTTGACAACATGAGTAAACTCATATTAATATAAGATTCTACTGGACATGAAGTGAGGAATTGGTTTTCTATTGTTACTAAGCAATAAACTGCCCCCCCCCAATGAATTACAATATAATAATTGATGCTATGGTAAGCATAGCATGCATGCGACACAAGGCCCAATGTATGGGAATCCCAGTAAGGATTGAACTCTCTATTCAGTTGTAATTGATCTAGCAAGACAAGCTTGCTAACCATTATGCCATGTCAAAGTGCCCAACTAGATGCAGTAGATGTTCGTGCATCTAATGTAGACAAACTATTGTTTTGTTTAAACAATTTCTTAGTGGTACGGATCTTAATGTTTTTATTTCTATTTTATTGCCTAAACTTTTAAATTTATCAATGATTCTCTTTGATTGAAAAGCTGGTCACTTAAGAGGATTTGTACCTCCTTTTTCATTTTCAACTATAATTTTCAATATCTCTCCACTTCTTGAGGCTGTATTTGTGTTATTTTGTTCATCATTTAATTGCTTGGGAGTTTCTATTGCTGGATGTACAATGAACATAGCCTTGTCATAGTAAGATATGCCCAGCAAATAATTGTATATATTAAATATAAAAGTTTTCAATATTTATTTGCAGAGCAGTAAACATTTCTTAAAAAAAAAAAAATTGTTTTCCATTGCTTGTAGTGAAAAGTGCAATGAATGCTAGTGATGTACTAAATAAAAGTTCATTATTTTTTCTCTAGTTTGATGCTTGACAAAAATGGTACATATTGATTTTTATCCTTTTTTTTTCTCTTTCAAGGGGTCAGATGATATCGCAGGAGGACTATTTATTTGTATCCAAGTTTGACCAAGCAAATATGGATGTGAAGAAGAGAATGTTGCAAGAGAATCCATTGCAGGTAAGTGGCAATCCCCCTTTTGGGGGAGCTGAAAATAAGCTGATTGCATTCTCTAGAGAGGGTATAAGATGACACTTGCCCAAAAGGGGCCACATTGCAAGTGGATACTTGCAGACTTTGATATAAACTGCCTCCATGTTTATCTTTTTGGCCCTGGTGTAAATCTGACATTTAACCCTGCTGATTTTTGTCCTATGAGCCTTGTATTTGGCATTAACTAATCCAGTGTTTCTCAAAAGGTGTGTGCACCTAATAGGTGCAGCAGAAGAGGATAGCAGGTGAGGCAGAATGATTGAAAGACAATCAAAGATTTGGAAACAGTTTCAAAAAATTCATATGCCAAAAATAAATATGATTTCAAAATTTAATATATTATGGATTACTTGTAATTGCATGCATGAGTTTCAGTATTAAATAGTAATAAATACTTATTGACCAATTTTATCATTGTGATGTTTTTGCATTATGTCGCGTATTAAGAATATAGTAACTAGGTTCTGCAAATTGGAGGAGAGTGATTAATGATAATATTCCGACTTCGAATCCGCAGTTATCTCCCTTTAACTCTTTCTGTTTTATTATTAAATGTACTTTTTATCACAAAATTTGGTGAGGCACAAGCAAATTTTAATTCAGAAAATGCGGCCCAGAGAAAAAATTTGGGAAACCACTGTACTAACCCAACAATTGTATCATTAAACTTTCTAATTTATCCTAACTAAATATGAAGTCACTTATTTTTTTGAAAGGATTAAGTTATATTAGGATTTTTTTGTTGTGAAGAAAGAGGTGTGAGAGGAAACATTTTGGTAAATGAGTTTTTCTATCAATCATTAACTTTGCCAGGAGCAGCTTGGCTGTTGTTTTCTAAAAACTGCAATGACTGCAAATTCCTGTTAATGGATTAATGTTGTTTTCCATCTTACACTACTTATTTGTTGCCAAGGTTATTGGTGTAAAAAAAAAAAAAAATTCAATTGAAAAGCTATTGCATGTTAAATGCCCTTATGAGTCTGCAAATAGCTTTGTCATTTTTTTTTTTTTTTTTTTTTTTTTTAAATTTCTAAGTTTAGAGAGGGAGGATATACAGATACATTTTTAAAAATTTAATACTGAATGGCTTCCTAAAAAATTTTTTTTTTCATTTATTTTTTTTTTTAATTTTTAAATATTTGAAACAAAATCTGGCTTTTGTTTTGGGAGTGAAAAACATTTATTAAAACTATCCTTTAATTTCACATAAAAATCTGCACCAATATGAATAAATTTGAAAGAGGACGGCCTAAAATGATTTCAATTGTAAAGTGCCATGTCAATAGATCTATCATTGATGACAGCAAAAGATGGCGGAAATCTTGCACAAGATTTTAACAAGAAAAAATAATAAAATTAATTTTTTTTATGGTTTTATTAAGATTTTAAATAAAAACATTATAATACATTGTATTGTAATAATAAAAATAATGTAATAATACAATGTAGTAACATCTGTGTCCAAGCACAGGTTTCTATGCAATGTAATGATACAATACAATACAAATTTTATGAAATTAATAAATTTACATGTATCAATATTAAAACATTATGGATATTAAAGTAAATC
The DNA here is from genome assembly GCA_903632075.3 of Acanthosepion pharaonis. Classification (NCBI taxonomy): domain Eukaryota; kingdom Metazoa; phylum Mollusca; class Cephalopoda; order Sepiida; family Sepiidae; genus Acanthosepion; species Acanthosepion pharaonis. The sequence goes on from CAHIKZ030001889.1 coordinate 82,074, forward strand.
CCATTGAGTAAATATGTGAAATTTTAAAGTTACTATAAAGGTTGTAAGCTGCATATTTCACACTCAAAATGTCTGCAAAGTGCTAATCCAAACCACTACACAATCATGAGAGTGAAATGCCAAAGCCTAAACAATAATAAATGCTTGGGAAAATATGGATATACTGAAGGTATTAAAACTCAATTTAATGAATTTATTAAAATAAAAGATTATACAGAAAAAATCGGACTTTAAAAGTGTCACAATCAAGTTTGAATTTGTTTCAAATTGGAATCCACTGATTATGATTTTAATATGAACATGACAGAAAATTTTGGGTTCCATCATGTATGCGTGGCTGAAGTGACATTGTAGTTTATTGGTGTGCAGCTTAATGGCACTGACCTGTATGTTGTTGGTCCTTAATAATTCTTTCTTTAATAATGACTTTCTTCCTGCAACTTGGTGGATCATCTCTTCTATGTTTTTCTTATGGTGTTTCAAAAGCAAAGTCAAAATAGAAACTGTTCTTCTACATCCATACTTTTCTATTTTCAATTGAGTTTTCAGTTTTATGGAAATTGTGTTTGTGTAAATATATATATATATATATATATATATATAATATGTGTGTGTGTATATTTCTCTTAATATACCAGCAACTTAACTATAGAGCCTGATAAAGAAGCAATAGCAGTATGAAGATTGTCTGAGATGTGAAACTGACAGTTACCACGCAGTGTTGATTTCTGTGTTCACACTGTTTTTATCTATAAATGTAATATCTCTGATATTGAGCATGCTTTACCCATCAATATAACATTTTAAACAAGGTATACATCTCTCTCTCTCTCTCTCATACACTTGCGTGTATATATATATATATATATATATATATAAAGAGAAAGAACAGACAGATTAAGAATCTACAGTTCTTAGCATTTACTTTTTTTTTTTTTTTTTTTTTTAAAGTGTTCAATACAATGTAGATCAAAATATTATTATATTTTACATCTCTACACAAAAATTTCCATGTTTCAGAACTTTAAAATTGTCTCTCATCAGGCAACGTTAAATAACTTATGATGAAAGTGATTTACTTGGGAAAGCAGAAAACAATACAGAAGGTCATTTGAAAGTTAAAAAGGAACGGGGGAATACCAAAATTCCAAGTTTTTTTTAATTTGGGAATTTTGATTTTCCCCCTACCTTTTTTAACTTTCAAATGAGGTACTGAATTGTTTTCTGACTTCGCAAGTAAATCATTTTCATCATAATTTATCTGACATCACCTAATGAGGGACAATTTTAAAGTTCTAAAACATGGAAATTTTTTGTGTAGCAATGTAAAATAATATATATATATATATATATATATATATATATATATATATATATATATATGTGTGTGTGTGTGTGCATAGTAGGTCCTTAATGTAGTTTTATCAAACATTTCAATATAATGCTGATGTGAAAAAATAAATAAAAAAAAACAGTAAAAAATGTAAAGTGCATTTACTAGAAATGAAAGTTAAAGCGGTACTTGATGTGCACTTGTACTATGCATCAGGAAAAAACTGTTCGGTAATCAACCTCATTGACTTGCACATAACAGACTTGATACCCTGGGCCATTTCAGCAACCACATCAGTCCTTATGATGTCTGATGACTGCTTTCAATGTTTCTTTTCTCTTAGCCACAGATGACCCATTCTCACCATTTTCTGGCCTTGAACATTAAGACCTGGAACACTATCACTTTTTTTCCTTTTGTTATCTGTCTCAGATTGGAAGATTCTATATTAATGCTCTTGATGTATCTGGAAGAGAAATGAGAATTTAAAAATTGGTGCATGCTGTTTAACTTAAAACATAAATCTTCTTCTATTTATGTTGCACAAAATTGTGTTCTCAAAATATCTGATGCATATTGTATTCACATGCTAATTGTCATGTCTATTTTATTTGATTTCAGTTTGCCAAGACTTTTATAAATTTGATGAATCACATTGCAAAAGACCAAACATTGCAGTATGTGTTGACTGTTGTAGATGATGTCCTCAAGGTGAGTCTATCTATTCAAGTGACCTTTTGTCAAACTTATGTTGAAACACAAAGTAATGTAGTGAGTCCCAATTAAAAATAAAATTATATAAATATATAAACAAAAATGAAAAAAATAAAAACAAGGCATTTGTGCTTTGATCTCTTTCTTTCTCTCTCTAAACTTCTCTTTCTATACTTCTCTCAGCCTACTAGAAGGTAACCCTCAAATAAAAAGTAAAAAAAAGAAGAAAAGACTGAACCTGGCCAAAAAACAGTAAGTTTGCAGGAGCAGAACTTACTTATTTGTGACTGAAAAATACCAAAAGTGAAGGAGGCTCCATGCATAACTTCTATTATAAAAAGAAAGGAATGTAGGAAAATAAAATAATTTGGCCAGTCAGAAAAATTGACACAAAGAGACTTTTTGATGTCTGTGCCAAATTCTCAAGCCTATTCAAAAAATATAAAAATGTGACACCGCTAGGCCAGGGCAAAGGGGAGACCAGAATGATCCCAGGATAGATGAAACAAAATAATGCAGCCATATGTAACATGTGAAGAAACTGTTCAGAGGCCATCTGCTACTTAAATTTCTGCTCTGTTCAGGGCTGAGAGAAAACACAGCAGAGTGACATCTGACCTAATTTCTGAAATTACTACTACCCCTATCATGGTCTGACTTCCAACTACTGAAATAGACATTTCTTCAGACTGCTATCAGTATCTGCTTTATTAAACTCTTTATCATGGTTGAATACAAATGGACTCATTCATCGCTCTAAAAAAATGAATACATATATTATTTATTTTTAACCCTTGAGTCAGTTGATTTTATTTCCTAAGTTTCTGATAAAAGAATTATTCTATACTTATCCAAATGGGCAACATTCATTATATGAACCCATGTGCCACAGTAACAATAATCGATTATTATTCTACAGTTTCCAGTGGCATTTGAAAAGATCATTAATTTTTGCTGCAAATAGAATGTCACAAAAATAAATTGATCTTTAAACATAATGCCTTAAATCATAAAAGTAATGGCAAACATGGACCTTAGTGCCCAGAAAAAAAAACTGAGTATAGAAAGGACAGTTTTTCCCATGATGCTGCTTTTATTTTAACTACCTTCACTCTTCGGCTATTTTTATTTTATTTTTTTTTTTTTTTAAAAAGTGATGATTAGAATTGTAAGAAAACCTAAACATGATGAAAGTGAATTTATACACATTTTTTTTGTTCTTGAGAATTGAAACAACAAAATTATTAAACCCTATTTATTTATTAGATTGTTTATTTCCAAGAATAATTTTATATTTACATATTTGAAAAACTAATACAATTAAAACTAATGCAATGCAATATTTATCATTTACCTATTTATAAAGAAATAAATAAATATGAAAACATTTTTTTATTCATAAATTTATAAGCATTTAGTAAATTATTAAAATATGTGAGCCAACTATAAGGAAATCCTTTTTATTTAGCATGTTACAAAGTTTGAATCAATCGGCAATTAACCAACCATTCCACTAAACAATATAATAAATAGTGTTTATTATTTTTGTTATCAATTCTCAAGAACAAAGAAAATGTATAAATTCCTTTTCATATGTTTAGGTTTTATTGCATTTCTAATCATAGATTTTGTAAAACAATAGTGAAGGGGAGTTAAAATAAAAGTGGTATTATGGAAAAATCCATCTTTTTGACATTCCATTTTTTTTGGCAAGCATGAAAGTCCATGTTTGCTAAAATAATTTGTTAAATGATTTTTGTTTTACTTTTCATTAATTTTTTACTTGCCAAGAGACAATTTTGCTTCATTTTTGTCATACATTTTTCTTTCTTTTAAATTGATGTTTTAAATGTCTTGCTGTATAATTTGATAAAATCACTGAAGAATTTGTATTTAACTTTATTTATTTTTCATTTTTAGGAAGACAAGTCTTATGTGGAAATTTTCCGTGATTATGCCCGCAAAAATAGAGAATCGGTCTGGACACCATTCCTTCACCTTTTGAATAGAAGTGATAGATTTATTGTCAGTCAGGTGAAGAGACCATTTTCTTTATTTTTATTTAATGTTTTTAAATTGTTAGCAAGTTGTACCTAAAATTTACAGTAACAGCAATTACCATATTTTCTTGTGTATAATATGACTTTGTTTCTGAAGCTAAAAACTGGGCATAAATTACATACTTGTATATAATATGATGCCTGTAGTACAGCCATCCTTATGTAATTTCTTATTTTAAAGATTATACCATATTATCCATTAATGTTTAACTTTTCACAATATTGAAGAATAGAAATGAACTGGATGTTTAATCATTGCGTGTTTCTCCTAATTTCTGTTTCAAAACATATTTTCAAAGAAAAGTGCTAACTATACATACCTGGTAATACATTTTAAGGTGTTAATTTATCATACTTTTTTGTTTGATTTGATTTCATTATTTCTGTATATAAATTATGTACATAAACTAGGAAAAAAAAAAAAAAAATTGTCTTTCATTTAAGAAGAGAAAAACTTTATAAAAATATCAAGAAAATCAAAATGATAAACAAACTTTATCTTGTGAGCAAAACTGAGTGTCTTTGTAATCTTGCTGTTTCAAATAACACTTTTTTTTTTTTTTTTTAAGATTTGCAGATTATTTAAAGCCAAAAATATTTTTAGCTTGAAAGAATTTGGGGGTGGAGATAATAATGATTTATTGATACAAGTTTTATTAAGTAACCCATAGCTGGGGGAGGGGGACTATTTGTATGTAAGTGAATATTACAAACCCAAATCAAATTTAAGCTTGGCTCTCAGATTCCTAATTCTGTGCAGTTATTTATTACTCCACCTTCACATCCAAGCTTATAGCACCCTTAATTAGTTTACCTGGGCCATCAAAAAATGATGGCAGTAAGAAATTTTGTTGTATAATAGAATGTTATAATTCACAACATTGTCTTGTTCAATATTTCTTTAATATCACAACATTGTCTTGTTCATGTTCAATATTTCTTTAATATCAAACTAAGATCTCAAACTATTTCAAATTTTTACTGTTAATTACTTATAATTAAAGTTTACTTGTACATACAAAGTTTGAACAAACTTATCTGGTTTTACTTCAATGTTTTAAAAAAAAAAAAGATTCCCTGTGACAATTCTGAATAATTTATGCAAATTTATTTTTTTTTTTTTTTTTTTTTTTTTTCTTAAATCTTCAATTGTACCATTTTCAGACAAGTCGTATCATTGCAAAAATTGCTTGCTGGGGCAAAGAACCAATGGATAGAAATGATCTTGAGTTTTATCTCAATTGGCTCAAGGATCAACTCAAACTGCCTGTAAGTAATTATTTTTTTTTTTAATTTTTTTCATTGACTATCAAGATAATTGTTGAATATTCTTTCTGAGCTTTAATTTTTCATGTTGTCTATTATTTTCTTTATCATTTGCAACATGTAACCTAGTACAACCTACCACATAAATGGGCAGGTAGTTGGCATCTAAACCAGCTCCCCTAGTACCTTTTCTGCTGGTGAAGAGGGTGACATTTTACTCTGCAGTGAATAAAAGTACATAAAAACAATGTATCTCACTTTTCCTTTGTTTAGTTAGACAATGTTCATCAAAATATTTGAAGTAAGTATCATTCAAATTTAACAATTTTTTATTGTGAAATTTATAAAAAAAATGAGGTGTTAAATACTTTTGCTACCCACTGTGTTTATGTTTCTGCCAATCTCTATCTATTGGTCTCGGTCTCTCTCTCATATATATATATATATATATATATATATATATATATATGGGATGAGGTTTCAAGCCTTGAATGACAACATTCCTAGAGATGATGTCTCTATTAAAAACTCTTGGTGTACTTGGACTACCATAAGTGTCGCAGTTGGGTGTCATGAAGAGCATGTTGCCTTGTAAACCTTGCTTCAAATTATTATGATAAATCCTCTGTCAGGCAAGACCCACCTTACTTTGTGCAAAATTAATCCCATCCCAACAAAAGAAACAACTATGTATATACGTATTATGATTTTGACTATAAGTTTTTTTACTTTGTGTAAGACTAATTTGTAGTAAACATTTTAGTAGGTAATGATAAATATAAAATATTATTTTTCTCATTTGTTTACTTTATACACAATCAACTAAAATGTTATGAGAAAATATATCTATATATAAAATTCTGTGACTTCTGCTAGTCCATCTGTCTATCACACTCTCTAAAATAGCCATACATTGACCAATCAAAACCAAATTTTGGGGTGAAGTGCAAACAGGGTATTAAGTATAGTTGGGTTTACTAGGGTGTGTAGCTTAGTACAATGAATTTTCATTAATTTTTTTTGAAAAAATTTAAAATTTTATTATTTAACACACAAAACACTCCCACTATTTTAAAAACAATTTAATGATTAAAATAACAAATACTTATTTAATAAAAATGCATTATTCTTTTTTGCATATCTTTAAGTTTTTATATACAAGAATTCAGTCTCCACTTTGTGAGAACTATAAACAAATCACAAGGCTAAACACTTCAGAAAGTTGGAATTTGGCTCCAGAAAGAAATATTTACACATGACCAGTTTTATGTTGCATGCTCAAGAGTAAGAAATCCTAAGTTTCTTCTTGTTAAAAATTAAAAAAAAGAAATTTTCTTAAAAAATATTGTTTACCATGAAGTCCTATAAAATAAAGAAATTATTAATCATGAAATAGATTTTTAAAATATTCTACTAAACAAATCAGCTTATTCAAATTTCATTGATTGGCTTCCAAAATTGAATGAAACGTAGAGTTTGTAAATCTCACTGAAAAATGTTAGCAATAACTTCAACAATATTAAATACTGTGAGAATTTCAACATGTGCAAGCATGTTGCAAAAAATTCTAGTATGTAAAAAGATAATTGTTTTAAAAATATTGAAATAAAGCTATCATAAAATATTTGAATTATTGAGTTGATAACATTACTGATACTCAGGGGTTACATTTATACAAAATACTGGCTTTGCCAAATATTTTTGTTAACTTTTACAACTGCATTGTTTTCCTGATGTATCAAATTTTATTAATTTTTTATTTTTTATTAAAGCCGATTTCCATGCCATTCATTTAAATTTTGGATGTTTTTTGTTAAAGGGAGATCATTTTGAGCCTATTTAAGGCAATCTCTCGCAACTATGCAATTTATATCTCTGACTGGAGATAAGTACTGTATATACTGACTTATATGTATAGTGTGATCCCTGAAATTTTTGGCATGGAATTTAATTCTTCCAGAAAAATTTACCTATGTATAGTACAACCAGTTACTGAAAATGCACTATTTTTAACCTCTTCAAAAAAATTGCCTGTGTATAGTGCAACCTCCTTTTTATTTTTTTATTTTTTTTCATAAAAACTTGCACTATACTCGAGTATATGTGGTATATTTGTTTTTAATCACTACCACTATATAATTCTGGAGAAGGTTTTTAGCCAGTGACTTGTTAGTGATCTTCAATAATTGTATAATTAGTTATTTTTAATATGAAAAATTATTTCTTGGAAAAAAAAATTTACCTGTATAAATTCAATTAGAAAAAGATTTCATAAAAAATTCTCATCAATGAAGTATGAAAGCATTTGTGGAAAAAATAATGAAACCTGAAACTTGGAAACAATAATTTTGATAAAATTTAAAAATTTTTATGCTATAATATTAAAAAGAATCATATTTATAGTCTTAACTTTCACACACATTTAACTTTTTATTTTATAGAATATAGGGGAAATATGTATGTTCTATGTGCCATGTCCCTTCAGGACGTGTGCTATCATAGCTCTTTATAATTTCCTATTCTTTGTAACCCTTAGAAAAGTTTGCTGATTTGCTGTTCCCTCTTAATCACTTTTCTGCCAACCATTTACACAAACTTGTTTGGTAGGTTATGTACTTCTTTCCTCTGCCCCACTTGCCTTCAATATGTCCTGTAAGTGTCGAATTTTCCAAGCTTTCTTTCCTCATTATATACCCTAAAAATTTCAACCGTCTGTTTCTGATGCTATGTATAAGTATTCTTTTTGTTACCGTTTTCTCTAAAACTTTGTTGTTGCTCATGTGTTCAGTTCATGGCATTTTCTGAATCCTTTTGTAAAACTACATTTCTGTTGCCTCAAGTTTTTCTTGTGAGGAGATTGTCCAGAATTCATTGCAAAATAAGATGCATATTTCACTACTCTTAATTTCTTTCAAATTAAATTTTCGTTTTTTTTTTTTGTTTTTTTTATCTTCCTAGATATTTAAATTTTTGCACTTGTTTAATTTTGGTATTTCAAATTTGTTTGTTTAATGACATATCAACTTCTTATGGATCATTTAATGCCAAAATTTAAATAGCATTAGTAATTTTTTCTTTTTACAAAAATCAGTTGCTAGTAATTTCTCTTATTTTTAAAATCTGTACTTTCAGTTTTTGATCCCAGTTTGGGGATTCACTATTTTCTCATAACTGGGACTCTGACAGGTGCTACTAACCCAGGTCAGGGTGGACCAGGGAACAACAGCAATTAAGAGGTGGTTCCAGGCTCCTCAAAACCTTCTGATCAGAGATCTTTCTGCTGGATGTAATTATCATCATATCCAGGATGATCTCCAATTTGTAATTCACATGTTGGGCTGTATCTATTGTTGATGACCATACATTTTGTCTTCTTACAGTTGATTGCTTTTTATTACTACCTTCTCTAGGAGCTATTGCAGTTTCCTTTTCATGTCTGCTATCGACACTATATCATCTGTATATCTAATGTTGTTAAGATAGTGACTTCCTGTAATGAATTCTGGTAGGACTTCTAATTCTCTCAGGATTGACTCATCCTTGTCTTACACCTCTTTCTATTTTTGTGTATTTACAGAACTCATTTTCTATCCATATGCAGGCAGTTTGTTCCTGATATGAGTTCTGTGTATCCTTCTCAAATAAATCGAGTTTACCTAGTTCTAACTTTCTTTGTGATGCATCTTGCATAATCTGTAAAACTTAGGTATTTATTTTGATTACCTGCTAAAATATTAAATCAACTTTAAAGCCCTTGGTGTTCATTGTTTAGCTGAGGAGGCTTAAGTAAACTCTAGTTTTTGAAAAATATATTTGACAATTTGATGTTTTCTTTTCATATTGAAATGATAGGGAGGCAACAATAAACTACAGAAGAACTCAAAATTGATCACTGCATTTAAGTATTGCATTAATATTTAAGCTTAAGTTCAATGATAATTCTTCTGCTGCCAATTAATTTAAAGACAATTAAATGTGTGTAGGCCCTTACTTTCTGTACAAAGGATTATTTTTATTTCATGGGTGACTTTTGCTGGATTTCACAATTAATTATTTATCATTATTCACAAATTTATTTTCAAGTTAGAAAAATTATTATACAAAAATATTTGTTGCAAAGAATCACATTAAAAAAAAAAAATGCCAAAAACAATTGCAATAATGAAAACTTGGGAATCCAAAATTTCAGTATTGTGGGTCTAGATCTGATCTGGAATGTTTTTAATTTGCTCACAGAGTTGGCCTGATTCCAAAATGGTATATGTTGGGCTATGGCCTCTAGGAGTAAAATTGAAAAAGTGTGAAATAGTGACACACTGACATTTGCATTTATTATATAGATACATTGGTGAATGATAAATATTGCATTGCATTTGTTTTAATTGTATTAGTATTTAGATTGATGTAAATATAAAATTATTCTTGGGAATAAAGAATATAACAAATAGTGTTTAATCTTTTTGTTTTAAATTCTCAAGAAAAAAAATGCATAAATTCACCTTTATCCTATGTTTAGGTTTTGTTTCAATTTTATCCTTGCTTTTTAAAACAGACATTGCTGAGGAGTAGAGGTAGGTGAAATAATAGTGGAGTCAAAGGAAAAAACATTCTTTTGACTCTGTTGTTTTTTTTTTTTTTTTTTTTTTTGCAGGTACAAAGGTTCAACATTGCCAAAATTACAATAGATGTTCAAAATATTAATTGTTGATATATAAGCATTTACGAACCTCTTTTTAAAGTAGTTGTACTGGTGCTTTCACATTTGGATATTTTAAGGTGGGAATTGTTCATGGGTGATTTTTAGTCAATCCCAGAGGCAAAAATCAAGATGTCAGGAGACTGAGGCAGCCATTCAACTGGACCACATTTTCTATCTTGCTAGGAATGCATCATCTAAAATTGGCCTCACACTAATAGTCTCACCTTTGGTGAAATGATGGTAAATAAATGGAACCAGGGAAGAAAAACAGTGTTGTACTTTTGAATTACACTGCGTTTTAATTACCTTCTTTTATTTTTTGTTTAGAATAATGAATACCTGCAAACTGCTGCCCGTTGTCTTCAAATGATGCTGAGAATAGAAGTCTACAGAAAAGCTTTTGTGAATGTTGATGGTATTTCTACGTAAGTATTTTCTTAGAATACAATCTTGGTTCATTATTAACTAAACAAATCTGAAGAATTGAGATTTATAACTGAAGTGTCTTCAAAATTGTAATTTGAAAATAATATTTTATTGTTTCAAATGAACATTTTTCTTTTGTTTTTAATCCATTTACTATGAAGTATAAACAAGTATTAATTGTTTAAATTGGTTAAAGTCTAACTTTTTCAGTGCCATGGAGAAACATGCTTTACACTGTTGGTTGAAAGAAACTTATTTTCAAACACTTTTAGAATTTTTTTTCTTCCACAACCTTTCCATTTTGTTTAGTTACCCCAAGCTTACTCAGTTCTGATCTCCATGTTCTTTTAGATCCACCTGGGTTGATGTGCCATAAAATAGATCAATCAATGTCCTTTTAGGTTGATTGAATCTTAGCACCAAGCTACATGAAGATGTTGACTTGTTTCAAATTATTTCCTGTTAAGATCATAAGTTCACCCCACCAGAGGGGATAAAGAAACTGGTATCAAAAGGAACTCAATTTATTTCTCTTCATAATTACAAGGGTTGGTGGATAAGTAAGGTCTCCCAATCCTATGAAACAAGTCCTAAACCAGATAGAATAATGAAACCTGTATCAGAATTAAGTCAATTTATTTCTCTTTATAATTATGAAGGATGACTTATCAGTAAGATTTTCAATCCTATAAAACAAATTTATACCAGATAGAATAATGAAACTTATGAAAATGAAGTAGAATTATTTCTAAAATAAGGTCTCCGATCCTATAAAACAAGCTTTAGATCAGAAATGAAACTGGTATCAGAATGAAGTCAATTTATTTCTCTTCAATATTATGAGGATACAGAAGCCACAGGGTAAACACAGAGTGCCCACTAAAACTTAATACATGCATACACCTACAAACGCTTTAAAAATAAACACTTGATATCTATCCAAAATGGAGAATGTTAACTTAATATTCTACATTCAAATTTCAAAAAGCTCCTTTGTTTGGTGCCCTTTCCATGATACACCAATTATAACCCTAAGTATGTGTGTATATGTTCTGTCAAGTCTATCATTCTTCTCTTTTGTAAAAAGTTCAGCTTTCAACACCATGGAGCAGAATACTTTCCACTGTGGCTCAAAAGAGGCTTATTTTCAGGTTATTTTAGATATTCAACTTCTATACATTCCAGTTTTGTTTAAAGCACCCCAAGCTTGCCCATTTCTGATCTTCATGTCCTTTTACCTTGACTGAATCCAAGTACCAAAGTTCTTGAAGTCATCTACTTGCTTCAGCCTTTTTCCTTCCAAGGTGATAATTTCACTCTGGTTGATTGTATTGTTCAGTTTTCTTGAAATTTATGTATAACCATACTGTTTCTGTTGCACTATCTAGTCAAAGGAGATGTAGTTGTCTACACTAAGTAGTTAATGAAAGATTGTCAGCAAAGTTGGTATCTGTGATGTACAAAGAAAGGGAGACTAAAACATACTTGGTTCACAGCTAAGAAACTGTTGATTTGAAGAGTGAAGACCATGTGAGAGAAAAAAAAAAAAAATAGGAGCTAGACAATAGTTTTGAGTTCATTCGAAACAAAAACCAAAAAAATAAATTATGTGTTTATATTTCAGAAATTTGCCTAAAATCTTTTAATAAAATGAAAAATTGTAGAAAAAAGTTAATTAAAATTGGCTTGTGTGTGTATAATATCAATTTATTTATTAAAAGATCTGGAATCATAGTGTCAAACGTGTTTATTAAAATGTATAAAACTGTTATGGCCAAACATTGTGATTTGCAGCTTATTTAACTTACTGCATTTTTTTTTTAATTAAAATTTATAATTTAGATATTTTGTATTGCTTGCTATTTGTTTATTTTATTACTTATGTGTGTATTTTATGTTTTCATTAAATTGTTATCTTTATTTTTGTCTAGCATTGTCACTGTGTTGGCAGGGAGTAAAGTTGGCTTCCAGATTCAATATCAACTTATCTTTTGTTTGTGGTCTTTATCATTCAGTCCTCCACTTGCTGAGAAAATGAACAAGTATGTAGATGTTGTTTGTACCTTTTTATTTATTTATTTATTTTTTTTAATAATATTGTTCACCCAAAGCAATGCCCAGGCACTCCTCGAGGTTGTTGGTTGTAATGACGTAAAGACAGAACATAAGTGTATATTATGGGGAAATATAGGATACATAGTGGTTGACCCTAGACTTGAAGAGGTTAAGATTGTAGTGATCAGAGAAGCATCCACACAGGAGTCTGTACCAGAAAGTAACAGTTCTGATAAAGAGGCTGTCTGAGTAGAACTTGCTCTTTGATGTCATGTACATGGCATGGCAGGTCCTAGCAGTGATGATATGAACTGGCAGAACTAAGGAATGGTGTTCATCTGAACATTTACCATGGAAATAACAATAGAGTAGCCAGAGGTTATAAATGTTTTGTCTGTGAGAATGGATGAACTGATGGGTGTATAGATGCCAGCAGCACCTTTTGGATAAACAAGTTTAAGTCCTGGCATTTTCCTTTTTGATTAAAAAAAAAAAAAAAATTCCAGAATGCAATTATTTCAAGGCATATTTATCGTTTGCTTTGTAGTAAGAAATACCATGAATTTTTTTTTTAATCATCTCACCCCAATCAAGGTAATAAATTCACTAAGATGCAAGGGTTTACTGAGTATGAAAGAATGAGAAAAAGAAAAACATAAAGGAGGGAATACAAGAAAGAAAATAATGACTCGCATTGCATTTAAATTTTTGAAGATCAAAGTTGGCTGGGAAGCAAGATGTTGGAAGAGACTTCCACAAGCAAAAAGTGTGAGAGAAGAAAATGTTAGCATAGAACTTACGGTTACATCTAGCAATTTCTACTATAAAATGATGAGATCTAGTTGGGAATACCGAGTGCTGTAAGTGTGGATAGTGTAATGGATAACATCCCAGGATTGTTAATCGGAGAGCTGAGTTTCAATTCCCATTGGATTTGTTATATTCACTTACACATAAATACCTTTAGGAAGGTATGAATCCACCTTTTCTCCCCCAGCTATGGATTAATTAGTAAGACTTCTATCACTAACCCCCCCCACTCAAAAAAATGTAAAATTGTGTACAAAATATTTAGATTTCAGCATTAAATAACCCATAGAGGTTAATATTCTGCTAAACAAAAAAAGCAACCAAAGCAATTTTGTATACCTCCACTCACCAAAGTTATTTTTGTATATGAAAACAGACAAGTCTAATACTTTTGTAAAATGCAGGGATTGATTTGACACTGTATTGCTATTATAAACAGAATGCCATTTCTAAATTAATAAAAAAACGTTTTTTTCAATTCTGACACATGTTGGGGTCTAAGGAAAGTTCTAAAGAATGCTAAACTACCAAAATTATCTCCATCCTCCACCCATTTTTTTTTTTTTTTTTTTTTTTTTTTTTCTAGGAGTGGACCAGTCTATTTAAGTAGCACTCTTTTTTGATTTACCATTTTACTGTAAATATATTTTTTCTTTGTTCTTCCTTCTCTTGTTTTAATAGATTTTTATATGTATTATAAATTGATATATTTTTTTTTTTTTTTTTTTTTTTTTTTTTTTTTTAAGCCATAATAACATTCTGTACACACCATTAAATTATTTAAAAATAGTTTGTTCTGTATTTTCCAGCATGTAATACTGTACATTATACACTTCTTTTTAAATTTTCTTTTCTTTTTACAAATTACATCAACGCATCACAACCACTTGGTGTTTTGGGCATCATATCCTTAATATCTCAATAGAGTGCACAGTGTAGTCTTTAAATGAGAATGTGTGGGTAGTACAATGGTTATTAGTGCAGAAAATGGAATTGGTGAGCCATGTTCAAATTCCAACCTTTTTCTGTGACATTCACATTGCACTAATAGCTTTGGGAAAAGTGGGAATCCATCTCTTTTCCTCACAACTATGGGTTAAATAGTAGGCTAGACTAGGTTCTTTAATCTGTGAAGTGGCAGGAGAAGGCAACAAGAAATCCATTCCACTATTTTCATAAAATGTCATGGTAATTTAACAGATAATGAAAAAAAGGAAATTATGGAGAGCCATGAATACTTGTACCTACGGAAAATGGCTTTAAAAGAAATGAAAGAAAAAATGATCGACCAACAAATATTTGTAAATGTTATGCATACAAAATATTTTCAAATTCTAATGGACATAAAAATTAATTTATAAATATTTTATTCTCAAAAAAGAAAATCAATTTGAAAATGCCATTTTTGTTGTTATTCCATTTTTAAACATCTATCCACATTTATTAATGCGAAAAAAAAAATCTGTTCATTTGTTAATATCTCCTTTTTGTTTTTTAAAAAAAATGTTATGGAAGTATGAAAAAGATTACAAGAGTAATTTAAATGTTATCATTTAATTAGTGGGGAGGAATGAAGGCAGGTTGTAAGGAATCAAGACTTAACACTTACCTAAAATTAATTGAACTATATTGGATCCTGCATATTTCTTCTAACCATTGTGGAATATTTTCAAACTAAGATCTCTTTGTAACATCATAAGCAATGAAAATGTTGTGGGATTGCTCATATGTTTTGGGTAAATATTTAGTCATCATTATTTTGTGGTAGTCAACACTTTGGATAGTAAATATTTATGGGCTCCTGGAAAATTTATTCCACAAACAATATTGGTGGACTCTATGTATGCGAGTCCAATTAAAGTAACACAAAACAAAAGAAAACATTTACAGACTAGTTATAAAAGTTTGAGGGGTCCTAATCTGCAGCTTAGACTAGCCTAAAGGATAATCTGGCCTTGGGCCCTAGGCTGCTGTCTATACAAGCTTAAAGGATAATCTGGCCCTGATTAGCATAGGATTTATGGTTGCATTTATCAATTTCAACAGTAAAATGATGAGACTTAGCTGCCAATCTAGTACTCTACTTAAACTTGTGGAGTCTAGGTACCAAAAAGGATAACTCATCAGAACAATTATCATGAAAATATTTATAGAAAAGTCACAGGGAAGCTAATGTTAAGGCAATGGGGAAAGGCACAAGGAAGCTGAGTGCCAGCAAAGAAATTTTGACCTCTTGTGCAGGGTGGTATTAATCATTGGTATGTTGGCAGCAGTTTGGTGACTGTTGGTATTGACTGCTGCTGACCCTGCACTAATTTGTCATTTTGCTACAAGAAGGTAACAGGAAACCAAGCTATCTTTCATGACAATTTCCAGAGTTTATCTTGCATATTTATAAGTTTACCAATCATCCTTGCTTTAAATATTGCTGCCAGATCTAGTTTGGTGCTTCTACTATATATTTAGAGGTTTTTGATAAAATACAAAGAATGTTGATGGTTTTTTCTCTGGCGGCAAGGTCTTGTCATTTTACCGTATGTAGGTTTTATTCAAACAGTTTCTTCTCTGACATGTCTCACTTTTGGAACTCTCTTCTGGATTCTTGGTTCCCAGTCAACATTGCATTTAAATTTTTGAAGATCAATGACAATCATTATCTTTTGTTTTAATTCCTGTTTTTTCATTGTTCTCTCTCAATAATAGTGTTGTTTTTCATATTCTCTAACACTCAGTAATCTCTTGTATCTTAGTGGCTTTATTGCCTTGTTTGGGGTGAAATGATTAAAAAAATACAGGTATTGAAAGAAAGAAAAAGAATATGATTAGAGCCATGATTGCTTATATCCTGATGTGACATGTCATATAAAAGATAAAAAGTATTTAGGTCTATTTTTTGGGGGCCGGGGGAAGATTTTATATACTGCCAAGTACAATAACTTCTATGTCTGTTCATACCTTTTTTTAATTATTGATTTTTTTTTTTCTTTAAGGTATAATATCATTGAGATATTATCTGACATCCTCAGTGAATCTGTGAAAGAGAAAGTCAGCCGTATTATTTTATCTACATTCCGAGTAAGTGTCGTTTGATAATGCTTCATTAATTGCTATGAAAATTATTGCTGTTAGATACACTTTTTTCCACTGGCCTCATATTTCCTTGAACATTTTGAAATCCAAAGTGGTTTTTATGTTTAGCTATGTTTATTTATAAACAGAGTGTCTACAAAGTCATTAGAATTGACTGAGGTGTGAGTTTATTTTCCATATTTAGCTGTGTAATTGTTTCACGTTTGAATATGCAAGTTTGTTTCAATAAATCAAGACACACATTGTTCCTTTTCTTATGGAGTAGTTATTGTCATCCAATTTTAGGCATGGCTCTTGGTAATTATTTAACTGCGGTCTGAAGCATAAAAACAACATTAAAAAGACTTAATATCATGAAAAGAATTTTAATAATAACATTAATATGCAACAAAAATTTAGTTGTCACCTCTTTTGTAATTACTTTTTGAAATTTTGTAAAGACTTTGTAGGTAGACACCTTGCAGCAAAATAAATTTCTTTTAGTAGAAAGAAAATGTTGAATTCAAAGAGGCTTTCAAATAATTGAGCTTGTTCATTTTTATTGGGGGCGGGTGGGTGTTCATGAAACAAAAATCATTAAAAAATTAAAATCTAGTTCAGTTACTTAACAATCTCTTGAAATAACTCACCTCAAAATTATTGTCTGTATTTTAAAGAAATATTTCTTTTATCATTGTTCAGTAGATTAAAAAAATCTAGTGGGCATTTACATTTTTATCTAGAATTGTGGCCATAATTTGGATGCAAAAAAAAAAAAAATGAGAGTAATTTTGTTAACACCCTCTCTAATAATGGCTTTTTGGAGAAATTTAAAGAAATTTTGAAGGATGTAATTATTTGTAGAATTTGTTGCTGAGAGATTGAGAAGCAGTCATCCAAAGGCATATTGATCAAGGTTCTATGATCATTTGTGATGGTTGGTTCGCTTATAATGGACTAAAAATGATCTGGGTTACAAAGTTAAATCATGAAAATAATTTTGTTGATCTTTAGTTCATGCTCAAACAATAGAGAATAGCTGGCTTTATCTAAAGCATTTTCTCAAAGAAAAAGAAACCCACAAGCATTCGCACGAATATGAATATATATCTAAATATATATTTCAGAAAAAAAAATCTATTTGAAAATATTAAAAACAATAAATGATATATATAAATTCTAACTTGCGAATTATGGCCACGATTGTAAACTTTTACCATATTTTTGTATTGTCTTCTAATAACAATAAAAGGGATCTGCGGTTAGCTTTGTAAAGGGAGATAAGTCATTTAATTCTCATAAAAATCTTTTTACCTCCCTTTTCTTGCTGGTTTTAGAATCTGCTTATAAAACCAACTGACAGTGAAATAATTCAGGAGCATGCTTTGGCCATGGTTCAGTGCAAAGTTCTGAAACAGTTGGAATTGATTGAAGCAAGAAAACATGAAGATCCAGAATTTGAGGATGATCTTAAAATGTTACAAGAGAAACTTTTAGAATCTGTACAAGATCTAAGGTGAGTTGCTCAAATATCCAACAATAGTGAGTGAATCTATTTTTTTTCTTGATATAACTTAGCAATGTTTTAATTATATGAGCAAATATACAAAGAAAAGTTGAACTCTTTGATTTTTCAATTTAATGGTTATAATCATGGGAGGGTGCTCCGAAAGTAACGCCTCCTATTTATTTCCATGGAAACTACAATGAATACAGAGAACAAATAACACCATTTGACAGAGCAAGTTTTCAGCTATAAAACACCATATTTTCAAATCCACCCCACTATTTGTTCTGCATTTTTGCCAGCAAATAACAAGAGCCTGCATAATTTCATTGAAACATGACTTGTCACACACATTACCATCATCAATGCTGCAATGCAATACCCATCACTTAACTGTGTTTGTTATCCTCTGTTTGGTCTCCATAATCTATAATCATTATTTTTCTTTATTACATTTTTTCTCTCAACTATTTTCACTTTTTAATATGGAATGACCAAGGTCTTTGCAGTGTAAAGTAGCTGTTTGGAGTCTGCCTTCAGGCTTATTAATACTGGCGTCACAGCAAGTAGCTGAAAATGGCTATGAAGCGCATTATTAAATTATAAAAATTTAATTGAAAATTTAAGTAAATATTTGGATTAATGTTTACTTTAAATTCTTTTCCAGAATTCTTTTATTACAAAGTTTTATTATTATTGGCAACTTTTCAAACCTAGTTATATCTCTGTGTATAACTTTTCAGAGAATACTTGCGCCCACTCAGGATACAATTGAGTATAGCCATCTTCTCACATAGATCAGTCAGATCTTAATGACTTGTGCAAATGGAAGCTGACTGATGTTGGTAGGAGGTTGTGTGCTGCTTTTATTAGGAAACTTATTCTTTTTATGTCCATCTGTTTTGCTGTTGTGCCATGAAAGTTGATCTTCATTTGTTGTATTTCATCCATTTGCTCCATGGACAGTTTCAAATATTCAACAGCTGTAATAAGAGGCTTACTCTCCTCAATATGGCAGATTTCTTCTGTTCCAGTTTTGATCACGAAGGCAGTGGGTGACTCTGCCAGAACACCAGTCCCTTCCATCATCCAAAGGGATGTTTTTTTATACTTCAACAAATGATGTCAATGAGCCTTTCAACTTTGATGTCAAGCAGTATAAAGACTTGTTTGTTTATCTCCTTTAAATTATCTAGAAAAGAATAGCAAAGACGAGGAGCTTATATTTTGAAATGCAAAAGTAATTTCCTTAAAAAGTAGTAACTTTTTTTTTTTTTTAAACTAAAATGCAATAACCATCATTTAACTGTTCTTGTTGTTCACTGTTTGGTTTCTATAATCATTATTTTTCTTTATTATATTTTTTAAACCAACAATTTTAATATAGAATGACCAAGGTCTTTTGTTATAACAAAAATTTAATTGAGAGTTCAATATTTGGATTAATAATGTTTACTTTAAATTCTTTCCTAGAATTCTTGTTTTACAAAATTTTATCCAACTCCTACTCTTCTATGTTGAAGTTACATTTCTGTCCAGTCATGAAAAGTATGCAGCTGTCTAACATAAATGGGACTTGAGAATCATTCTTTACTGATCTTGCATACCTCAACAAATGATGTCAGTGGGTCTTTTAGCTTTGATGTCAAGAAGTATAAAGATTCATGTTTATTTCCTATGTGTTACCTGAAAAAGAATTATAAAAACAAAGGGATTACATTTTTAAATGCAAAAGTAATTTCTTCAAAAAGTAGTAACAGGGTTTTTTTTTTTTTTTTTTTTTAAAACAGTTCATTTGATGAATATTCAAATGAGGTGAAATCTGGTCGTCTTGAGTGGAGCCCTGTACACAGATCAGATCGTTTTTGGAGAGAGAATGCTATGCGTCTTAATGAAAAGAATTATGAACTTTTAAAGTAAGTTTTCTTTGTTTTCTTTCTTTCCAAAAATGAAATTCTTTTCTAAGTTTCATATATCAGTTCCATGCTAAATTTACCTAACAAAAATAAAGAAAAGAAAAACGAACTTTTTTTGCTAAATATTCTCTACTTATTGCTTTAGAATTTCCCTTGACTTTGATTATTAATGATAGCCTTATTACTATATGTTTGTATTAATTTAAAATTTTTAAAATATTTTTTGTAATAGTTTTTTTTTTTTTCAATTTTAGAGCAACAATACTATGATTAACATCAAGACTTTTATTCTGTTTGCATTTCTGATGAAAGTTTTTCATTTTTTGTTGATTTGGATTTCATGAAATACATTGGCAGAGGATTAAGATTATCTAATCAGCTAAGAATATATGATGGTTTTGTCTTACAGAAAAAGAAGCAAAAAAAAAAAATAAACGGAAAAGCTTGTTTGCTACATATATTGTTTAACTATCACTGATACACTAACAAAGTATTAACTCTTTCCCTGCTGAATGTAACTTTCATTGAATTATCACATGGCATACCCAACTATGATGAATTTAGTCCAATGGGCATGTTAGAAAAAAAGTTTCTCTCTTGTAGATACAAAGAATAATTCTTTTTATTTCTCAATCAACTCTTAGTGAAGCCACACAGGAAATTTTCCAAGAGTGAAGATAAAAATAAGTTTGAACTAATATATATAGTCAGTGTCCAATGCTTTCTAAGGCACAAAACATATACTATATTTTGTGTTCATACCAAAGAGTGGAGATATTCTTATTTTGTATACTGGAGACTGTAAAAATAGGTATACAGTAAGTATTATATCAGCATTAGAATAGTGGTTCTAGGATTCATTAAAATCCTTTTTAATATTTTCTTTTTCATAATTTTTATTATAATACGTTTATTATATTTTTTTATTTTTTAATAAATAATATTATTTTGCAGGTAAAGAGGAGTGTGTAGGGGGGCAGTTTGAACATTTGAGGGATATTTATTATTAACGTGTTTTTATAACCAATAAATTTTGTGCACATGTTTCATTACTGTAATATTTACTTCTGCATCCCCTGTATATAACCCTAAACTATGTCAATATAAAATGGTATGTGTTACTCATCTCAACTCAACTTGGTAGATACATCAAAAACATTACAAATTATAGCAAATATAACAGGCTTATTTGCATAGAAATTTTTTAATTTCATTGCAATATTTTTAAGTTTGGCTTTAATTGTGAGAAACTGAACTAAAGTTAATTGTAAAAAGCAAACTTTTTTTTATTTTTTTTTTTTTTTTAACTGTAAGGTTCACCCTGTACAAGGCCTGGTGGACACTCAAGGTAGAGGGTAGTGGTAGTTTATATGAATAGGAGGGGAAGATAATGGTCAGCTCTAGATATGCTTGTTGCTCTGTTTTTGATGGTTTAATAAAGCAACAATCAGAATAGAAATTTAGATTATATTCATAAACAAGTAATTAAAAATCTAATAATAATCATTTTAGAAATATGGGGTTTAACAAAATTTAATTTTAATGAGTATTTGATTTCAAAGAAAATATTAAGTTACATTTTACTTAAAATATAATGAAAAATACATTTGTTCCCAGCAGGTCTCAGCTGCATATCTACTTGATCTTTGAACTGTATTAGTTTTCTTTACATGTATGTTATGAAAGTTGAATTTAATTTGTAAACATCTAAGACAGTTGAAGTATGGATGATCAAAAATGGCAAAACTTATATCCCCTACATTAGAACAGTCATCTTACAAGCAACACTCTGTATAATCAACAGATAAAAAAAATAAATAAAATAATTTTCCTTTTCTGCCTTGTCTACAGATTTTAAAGAATTTCATTTCCTATAAAAAAAACAGTGTCATATTTTTGTCAGGCAAGGGTTAAAATGAAACTTTTTTTTTTTTTTTTGTCTTTTAGAATCCTGGTTAGATTGTTGGAAAGCAGCAAGGATCCTCTTATCTTGTCTGTAGCGGCTCATGATTTTGGTGAATACGTTCGTTATTATCCTCGAGGCAAAAAGTGAGTTCCATTCTTTTCTCTCTTTTAATTTTTTTTTTTTTTTTTTTCTTTCATTTTGTTATTTGAAAACAAGTAATTCAGTTGTCTTGATTGTTGTTACTTACTAAGCTTAGCTTAATGACATATGGGGCACCCAGTGAGGAACAAACTAGATATTCAGTAGCAATGATCAACCAGATCAGTTGGCTGACCATAACTCAGTGTTTAATGTCTGTCTGTGAAATGGAAAAAGTTTTCAATTTCAAATCATTTCATTTGTACCTCATTACTTCTTAAAATAACAACCAGCATTCATATTTATGATTGTTATTGCAATATTTAATGATACAATAGAGGAATTTCTACAGATATTTTATTGTTGTAGAACTTGCCATGAGCTTATTTAGTCATTAGCTTAAGACTTAAGATTCATCAGAAATTTCAAATAGGAAAACTCTAAAATTTTCATGGGTTAAAACTAGTTCTAATTAATGTTGTACCTTGAGGAATGCCAAATGAACGCTATTCTATAAAAATTATTTCTAAAAAATTCTTTATTTTTTTTTTTTTTTTTTTTTTAAGACCAGAGAAATCACTTGAAATCTGTTGTCTTTTTAATGGAAAAAACATGAGGAATTATGACAAGCATTACAGGCATACAGAATAAGGCTATGTATATGTATGTATTATTAGTTCAAATGTTATTCTAGTGGATACTTTGTATTCAAAATAGATGACCCATTTTTATTTATGAAACTGTGTATTATGTCTATTGGCTTGTGCATTTGAAAAATCTTAGTAAAGAAAAATGTGTCTTCCAACAGGGATTGAAAGGCTGATAGATTTAATACACACCATTTAATAAATAAAAATGGGGTGTCTATTTCAAATACAAAGTGTCCACTATAATAATATTTAAAGTAATAAAATTGGCGAACTAAAAATAAATCCATTCATATTTTTAAATAATGGGTGTGTTTGTAGGATGTATAATAGTATCCAAAACAAAAGTGAAGATGAGGTAAAGTGGAAAATTTCTTCAATGATTCATTTTGTCAAGAGTTGTCTGTTCTCTTTGGCTTCCTCATGTTAGAATGAAAGAAAGAAAACTGTGAGGAAAATACCTTAGGATCTCTGAGGACAAGTAATGACCATAAATTAAATTAGATACCTTATCACCTCCAATGTCCTGACTCAAGAGAGTATCTACCTGTTTGTTTTATCTATATCAGAGGCATTTAGTGTCATTGTATTTTAAATCAGCCCACTGAAACTAGTTTCATTATATATATATATATATATATATATATATATATATATACGGTGGATAGCGGCTCGGATTCAGAAATTGGAGTGCCGAGTTCAAATTCCACTTGAATCCATTACATTCACTTATGTGCTAATACTCTTGGGAAAGGTATTAAATCCTCCACTTCTCCTTCCAGCTATGGGTAAATAGCAAGACAGACTGGGTTTTATAGCCTTGGATGGCAACTGGTCTAGGAGAAGGACAACTTTCTGCACAGAGCCTTCACCACTATAATGAAATCATATGTGCTGGTGTCTGGCTATTGGCTCCTAGGTTTTGAGCTGCTTGACCCTCATACGCTGAATACAATGGGAGAGTCCACCATATATGATTGTCACTTCTTTGTTGAAGAAAACCATATCTTCATTTTTGGTAACTTTGTGTTTTTCATTCAGAATTTTATTATTTTCATCATTTAAGTCAAGGGTCGGCAACCTACAGCCCGTGGGCCAGATCCAGCCTGCGAAGGCATTTTGATAGGCCCGCGAGCCTGATTACCAATGACTCTATTTTTAACATGAGAGATGACCATCAAATGAAATTTGTTATGTCATTTTCCAAAGAATGTCTACACATCTCGGTGCACTAAAAATATTAGACTATCTGCCAGTTATCTTTCATGAGTCTTATTTTACCAAGTTGTGTTGCCTACGTTTAATGTCAAATAATGGATACATATTTGTTATGACCCTTGGCTACATTAAAAGATAACAGAAGCGAAAGGAATGATAAAGTGAAAGAGGCCAGGGAGGGACTGACATGCGAGGTAGCAGAAATCTAAAGACAGTTAAACATACACGCATTATACATACATGCCTCATGAATGTGTGGATGCTACCGCATGTGTATGTACATAAGTGTATATGTTTGCAACTATTTGTACTCATATGTATGGGTATATGTGCTTCGTTTTTGTTTGATGTGTGTGGTTTGTTTGTGGAACAATTTTCAATAACAGTTTCAAACCTACATGTCATAATTTCATCCATTTCACTTCGGTTGATTTTTTTCACTTTGAAGTATTTTGATGTTCCTTGAGAGAAAGTAATTTTTGTTAGGTGTTTTTGAATTTGAGATTTTCTTTTGTTGTTCTGATTTCTCAATGTTTATTTTCATTATGGTTTTAAATATTTAGGTTGACGGGGGTCTGCATATGTAATTTTCCTTAATGGCCTTCGTCCGGCCTGCGACCCATCATTATAACACAATTCGGCCCGCGGGATCGAATGAGTTGCTGACCCCTGATTTAAGTGATTAAGGCCAGCTTCACTTTAACAACCTCTCTTGCACACGTGACAAACATAAAGTTTGTCTGTGTTACCTTATGTTGGAAACTTGCCTGTCTCTGTGCACAATCATGTGATTAAGTCCCAGCAATGGACTTACAAACCTTATCACAAAACTCTCACAAGCAATCTGCAGGTTTTTCTGGCATGGTTGCATTCACAGGATTTTGCACCTCACCTTTTTGGTGTGATCTCACATGACTGGCTAAACCAGCTGACGAGAGGATGACTTTTTCCACAAATACTGCAAGTATGTTGGTGTCTTAATATCTCTGGGACAGATTCGATTTCTCCATTTATAATGGTGTGGTTTTTGTTGGAATACTCAATTCTCTTCTGCTCAAAATTGTTCCAACTATTTCCATCAACAGTTTCCCAGTCTTCAACATTAAAGCCAAGAGGCTTTAAGCTACATTTAACTACATCCTTGAAATGTTTTTTTGGCTTATAAAATGTATTTTTGAGTTTTTTGTATACACTCACACACAATACAGCTTTTTTTTTTTTTTTTTTATACTTGTGTGTGTATATACCCCCTAAATTTCATAGTGTAAACAGAGAAATCATTTGAAACTCATTACTGTTTTTAGTGGTGAATTTATTGTTGATGTTTATATTTTTTTCACTCCAGTGTGATTGAAAAACTTGGTGCCAAACAACTGGTGATGCAGTACCTCACTCATGAAGATCCTAACGTGCGTTATGAAGCCCTTATTGCTGTGCAAAAACTCATGGTTCACAACTGGTAAGTTAGGCCACTTTTTTCATCTGCTTTTAATAGAATGCAACTGTTCAGTGACCGACTGCAGTTTCTGGATGTATATTGGAAAGATAAGAGACAAACATTTATTAATCCAACATGTTTAGTAGCTACTTTTTGACATATTTGTCATCAGCATTGTTCCGTTAATGCACAACCACCCTCAACATTGCACTCCATATGAAAGCTGAGGTTTGATGTGATAAATACTGCCACTAAAAATTAGATTCATAGCTTTCACCAATTTTTGAGCATTTAGTTTTAATGATTGTCAGAAAAAAAAAAAAACAAAAAACAAGAAATGTACAGAATTACCTAATTTTTGCAGGTTTTTGCTTACAAACTGATTTCAGAATTTTACTATGTCAAGAATAAATCCAAATAAACTTAATCTTTTTATATTATATACATTGAATGGAAAATATATTCAAACCAGAATTGTGATTTCCCACAAGCAAAATATGCAAATTTTTTTTTACTGTATTCAATAAGTAAAAACTGTAAAAAAAAAAAAAAAAATAAAAGATTATGAAAAAAGCTACTCAGTAAGATTTATTAGATCATAATTGATAAAAACAAAAAAATAGATAAAAGTATATAACACCATAATACTGCTGGGTACAAATTATAAGACAAAATGTTTTAATTTTGCATTGCTTATTGAAAATCACACTAAAAATAATGCACTGTATAACATATTACATCTTACTCTAGCTAAATTGTTTAGTGTAATTTCCCTTTGAAGTAAATGAAGGTCTATTAAGTAATAATGTGCTTGTATCATGCATCTTGTCTATATACGATTTGTGAAGCTTCAGTAAATTATAAATTTTATAAGACTTTCACTGATCGCAATTTTGAACATAAACCCATTGTTTAAACATCTCTCCTCAAAAAACGATAAATTGGAAAAAATATTTTGTTGCTATTTATCATGTTAAACTCCAACTTTCAAATTTAGTGCAATACCACGGTTCCAAAATGGACTTGCACTACTGTAACAGTAGTGTGGAACCTCTTCCCAGATAAAAAAAAACAGATGATGCTCTTGATGTGGTTGGAATGTTTTACTTCATCCACTGTGAATTTGTCGGGTGAATTGGGTGTTGGGTAGCATTGTCGTACACCAGTATTGACAACCTTTTGCACAAATGTCCTAGACCATTTTGACAAACGGCTTCCTTCAGTTTGGAATTTGTCCATTGTCTCCTCATGTTAGAATACATTGACAGTCTGGCCACGTTATTTTAAAGTCTGTGAGCAGCACATGGTTCCTTTGCTGACTACTATAGCAGTAGGAGGATACTGATAAATGGTCAGCCCTAATTATTCTGACTGGAAAAACATGTTTCTAACTGGGTGTTTTTGTTAAGTCTTGGTTAAAGTTTAAATATCTTCTAACTAAATGAAAACAGATGGCAACAAAATTGAAGATTAATAGCAAAATATATATTTAGATTTTTTTTAGTCCTTAGCAAAAAAAAAAAAAAAAAAGGTATCGACAAGTAAAAGATAATTTCTCGACTTTATGAATTTAAGTGCAGTATTAGATTGGCAGGTAGGTCTCATCATCTTACAATTGAAATAGCTAGATGTAACTAAATTCTGTGCTAACAGTTTCTTCTATCACACTTATCACTTGTGAAACACTCTTCCAGCTTCTTTCTTCCCTGTCAACTTTGATCTTCAAAAAATTTAAATGCAAAGTTGACAGGGAAGAAAGACTGTTGGAAGATGTTTTCTATATAATAAGTGTGATAGAAAATGATTAACATAGAACTTACAGTTAAAATGGCTAGATGTATGAGACCTACCTGCCAATCTATTACTGCGCTTAAATATATAGTCTTGGTAGCATAGAGGAAAGCCCATCAGAACAATTACCATGAAAATATTTATAGAAAAGGCACAGGGAAGCTACATTACAGTGGTGGGATTCAATTGACATTGCATTTAAATTTTTGAAGATCAATAGTTATCTTCTGTCTCTTTAATTTGTATTCTTTTATTGTCCTCTCTCCTTAATAGTATTTTCCCATATTTGGTAACCCTCAATAACCCCTTGTATCTTAGTAGGCTTTATTGCCTTGCTTGGGGTGAAATGATTTAAAAAAAAAACAAAAAAAAAACAATTGGCTTGATTGACGTGTTAATTAAATTCTTGTTTTACACATATTGAGTAAATAGCTTTTATGAGAAGATTTGAAATCAGGCGATTCTTGTCTGATGATGAATTCCAAACTTTTGTTTGGACAATGATATTTACTCTGTACAAGATCTCAAGGCAGAGTTAAAAAGTAAAATCTCTTACACTTGTGGAACTCGCTTCCAACATCTTCAGAAATTTAAAGGCAATGTCAATCATTATCTGTTGCCTTAATTCTTGTTATTTTATTATCCACTCTACTTAACAGTATTTTTTTCATATTCTCTAACACTCAGTAATCTCTTGCATCATAGTGGCTTTATTGCCTTGTTTGGTGTGAAATAAATAAAAAAAAAAAAAGAAAATTAGATTTCTCCCTCTACCTTACCCATCCTATTCTGTTTTTGTTTTTTTATATAACAACAAACAAACTTAGATACACTCATTCCTGACCAGGTGCTGAAATCTGATGAGAAACATAAAAAAACAAAAAAAACAAATCTAGTTAAAGATATTCTGTGTGCCATGTCTCTTCAAGGTGTAGGTGATCACAATTTCCTTTCCTTTGTAAATCCAAATAAATTGTCTTTTTACCGTCTCTCCTAAATCCTGTTCCACGCATCAATTTTGCTATGTTGTTTTCCTCATTCCTTCATGGTATTGTCGGCATCCTTCTGTAGAACCATATTTTTGTTGCTTCAAAGTCTCTTCATATTTCAGGAGATTGTTCAGCATTCACTGCCATATAGGATGCTTATGTAACAGTTCAGTACACTTCTTTGTTTCTAGTGAAATTGTCCTGTTTTTTAATACTCTGCTTAGCTTTTGGAATACATCTTTGGATTTCAGTGTTGCACTTTCTGTCCTCTAAAATTAAACAAGCACAATTTAAATATCTCAAATTTGTAATTTGCATGTTGGGCTGTTCCTTTTGCTAACGACTATGCATTCCATCTTCTTGCAATTGATGTTTAGTCCTTTCTTCTGACTTTCCTTCACTACCTTGTGTAGGAGTTCTGTAGTTTCTTTTCCATGACTTCTATCAACACTGTGTCATCTGCATGTTTTATAGTAGTTTAGATTGTGGCTGCCAATAATAGAATCTCTCAGAATCACCTCACTGTAAGTCCAGTGAGAAAACATATCCTTGTCTTATATCTACTGAACCCATATTTATTATTTATCAGTATGCAGATAGTTTGCTGCTAGTATTAGTTCTTCTTGATATCCTTCCCAAATATGTCAAGGTTACTAAGCAGTTCCAACAGTTCTTTGTGACATACTTTATCAAACACTTTTGCATAATCTATAAAATGCAGGTACATGTTCTTCTGCATTTGTATTGCTCTTTCTGATATTATTCTGAGCATAAATATTGCATTCCTTGTTTCAATGTCTTTAATGATTCCACACTGTTCTTGTCCTATTCCTGGTCTGATTCTGATGTGCACTCTGGTCTTCAGAATTTGGATGATAAATATTTTGTTATGTCTCATTAGGCTGATTGTCCGATGGAGTTCATATTCGTTTGCATCTGGCTTCTTAGGCAGTACTGTGGAAATAGATCTAGTTAAGTTTTTCCAGTATATCACCACTGTTGTAGATTTCATTTATTATTTCTGTAATCTTGTCTATACTGAAATTGTCTAAGGTTGCCAGCATTTCTATTATGATTCCGTCTGGTCTTGCTACTTTGTTTCTGCTCAATTTGGCCAATGCTGGTTCCACTTCAGTTTTTAATATTTCCAGTCTGTTGATATTTCTGGGTGTTGCCAGTTGCTCCCTTTTGGAAGAGTTCTCCAATGTATGTGTCCTGTCTTTGGATCTTCTGCATCCTATTGCTGATCATGTCTTCTTGTCGTGTTAGTTCTCTTTTTTTCTTTTTTTTTTTTTATATGCATATCTGCAATATCTTTTGGCAGAACATTTTGGCTGTTAACTTTGAATTTTTGATGGGAACTGATAACAATAAGTTCTTCCAGGACATGGAATCAAACATGGTTCCTTTTGATGATCATTTGCATAGGGAGTGGCTCCATACCTTTCAGGAGGCCAGTTAGGCAATTCTTATGTACTGATGGGGACAAATGGCTAAATATTGATTGCTACACTTTCATATTATCACAATTAATGCTGGTAATTTATGTACAATGTTTTATTTGTAGATTAAATGACTTTTTGGACATAAGTATTTTTACAAATTTAAATAGTATTTATTAGTAATTTTGTTGCTATAGAAAAAAAATTCTTAAAGATTTTGACAAAAGAACATGGAAGATTTGAAAAAAAGAAAAGTTCTGTGATTCCTCAAAATTCAAATGGAAAGAAATCCTGCTCAAAGCTCTCCTCTATATTTATTTCATTTTTTTTTAAATTGTGTCACGAGTAGATGACAGGGCAGGATCAAAAATAAAGGCAAACTCTCAGTGAGATTTGAACTTACAGCAAAAAAACAAATAAAAATAAGTTTTAAAATAGTTAACAACTTACCAGAACAATTCATCAATGTGGTTCTAAAAGGACATATGCACCTTTTTTGCATATTTTTTTTCTAGACTGATATCTGTAAATTTGAAGTCATAATTTTAAAAAATATGGTAATAAGAAACATATTAGGCCATTTTCAAATTTTTTTTATTCTTTTATTTACAAAAAAATATGGTAATAAGAAACATATTAGGCCATTTTCAAATTTTTTTTATTCTTTTATTTACAATAATGTATAAGAGCCACTTGTAGAGGGTTACAAAGTAAGAAACGCCTAGAAGGGAAAGAGAAAGAAAAGAAATCCAATCTTAAACAGGAAATGTTCAAAAGAGCAGGAGGGGCGGAGGTTAGTGTAAATACAATGTGTGTATGTGCACACACTTTTAGGGAATTGACAGTATAAATTAAAACTTATTAAGTTCAAATATCCTGTATCAAAATTAAATCAAGCAGGGAATTAACATTATTTGAATTTCCCCACACCCACAAAAAAAAAAATGTACAAGAAGTGTGATGAGATATTTGACAAAAATTTTTACTTATTTTTACAAACTGTTTTGGCAAGCAAAAGATGGTTACACTGAAATAAAGTCATGTAAGGAATAAATAAGAAAATTAAACACATTCTTTTAGCATCACACAGACAAAAGGCTTGCATACAATTTCTGTCAAGTCTGGAGCGAGTTTAATAACATTTTTATTGCTGTAGTAAGGTAGTTATTGAAGAGCAGTTTATCTAAATTCTTGCTCACTCATTAACCAATATTTGGCAATAGAAGAAAATTCATGCTTTTACAAAAGGTATTAATACAAATATTGCATCGAATTTTCATGGAAACAACCCAAACCAGAAAGAGTAAATAGAATTTGCTTCTGAATCTCACCCAACTGCATAAACTTATGAGAATATTTTGGGTACAGTAGGGTTAATGTATGAACTATCAACACAGATTTTAAGTTTAAGTTACGTTGAAACTGATAAAATTTGAAATAAACTCAGGATGGAAAGGTTTATAATTTCAATTTGCAAAAACTATCTTTTTTCTATTTATAAAAATTATTTTTGAATCATTTGTTTCCGCTTGAAGCTTCGAAATTGGGAATAGAAAAATAGATATTCAAATAGAAAATGAAACAAAACATAGGTTATGAAGCTGTAAACTGTTTTCTGAATTTTTAGGATGAGATGATGTTATTTACAAGCCAACTAATATATTCATCTTTGTAATGTTTCAAACATTACTTCTTCAGGTGTCTGTCAGTTGCTGTAGCCTTCAAGGAATTTCAAACCGAGCCATTTATCAAATCCATGGGGATAAGTTGTTCTGTTCATGTCTAGGACTATCTCATCTTATTAGTACTGTTCAGTTATTTACTTGCCCTGTTCTGAGTATATCTGTATTATCTGGTCCAGGGATTAAACTCTATACTAAGTTATGATGGCCTTCTTGGTATGCCTAGCATTGACATAAATATTAATTAAAAAAGAACATTTTGCACCAGAAATTAATTAACACTGGGACAATACAAAAGAAAGTGGAAAAGGGGGGGGCCAAGCTTGATAACAAGGTTGCAGCAGAAGAGGAGGCAAGAAGACAATTAGGTTTAGGGTTATTAGTTCTAGCTTCAGGATTGTTTTAGAAGATTATAATGTTGGTTAGTTAATTTGGTGACATTGTGTTTGATTCTTAGGCTGGAATCTACTCTGACTCAGCTTAAACAAGATGAGCAATAACTGAACACGAGATATCCCTAGACATGAAATGAGAACAATCTATGTCTGTAGATTGAATAAAGGGTCCAATTCAAAATTACCTTAATGTTACTTGGATGGGCAGGCACCTAAAGCTGAAACATTGTGATTACACACAACAAAGATAAGGATATCGGTTCAACTGTAAATGAACATCTGTTTGGCTTTTTTTTTTTTTTTTTTAAACATTAATTTGAAAATTTTATTTGATATTAACATATTCAGTGCTTTTTTTTTTTTTTTGTGCTGACACATCAGTCAGGAATAGATGAAACTAAAATAATCTCTCTGTAAAGCAGTAATTTATCACAGGCAAAAATGGAAGCAAGGTGCACATTTACAAAAGGGGAATATCATGTAGTGATGTTTGGTACCAAAAGTGTTATTTAGAAAAAAATAAGGAAAATTTTCTGCCAGAAAATTCAATACAAAAAGTAAACATGTCTGTGTTTTTAAGACCTGACATTTCACTGACCTTTTTATCCTTATTCTTAAAAAAAAAAAAAAAGTGGGGGGAGTTAAGGATAAGCATCCAATGAAGTTAAATTTTTACTGGATTTTTTTTTTTTTTTATCTTTATGTAAAATAAGTGTCCTGGAATTATTTGATATCTTCATGATTTAATGGAAAAATTAGTCTATTCATGTTTTATCTTTTATTTTGGTTCCCTTAGCCACAAAATGAAGACAGACTTCCTTTTACATATGTTTTATTACAGTCAGATATATTTACAGGCTTTCAACACTAGACAAAAGAACAAACCTACATATCACTTTTGCCTGCTTGGTAGCTAAGAAAGTAGTCTATTTCTTAATGTATCTTAACTTCTTGTGTTGGACAGTCTTAATTAAAAGAGAGAGTATTCCAGTCAACAAGTTGATGATGCTAGAAGAGACTAATGCCTTATGGGAATTCACAATAGACCCTAGGGTCAGTGGTCACTGTGAAGAGCAGATAACTATGACTGCAGCTACCCAGACACATTTATAATAATTTTATTTTCTTTGTGTGTTAATAAGACTGTCTAGTCTTATTAATATATTAAGTGCCATCCATGACATAACTCATGGTCAGTGCCATAATAAAAACTGCCAATCAAGAGTTATATCATTTTTGTAGTCTTGCTATGAAGGCTACAACCACAATATTTTATTTTTAATACAAATAACTGTGACCTGGCATCTAAGTTAAGAATGAAGGAAAATTTATTGAAAAATCTAACACATAATCAAAGCATTTGAAAAGTAACAGAAGTGTACAATATTCAAATTTGGTGTTTAAATGGTGATGTGTGTGTGTGTGCACTTTTTTTTTTTTTTTTTTTTTTTTTTAAAGCAGTTAACTTTGTTTTCACAATCAACACAAAAGTAGTGTTTCTTGCTGTACTTTGTGTGTGTGTGTTTTTTTTTTTTTTCTTCTCAGTTGATGGTATAGCTTCTAAATAATGCTGTTTTCCACCATCAATTCATTCTTGGATGTTTTTTTATTATTTTCTAGTTGGTTGGGTTTTATGGCATATCAACCACTGTAGGTCATTTAATGCTAAATTTAGTTTATATATATATATATAATCAAATATATAGTACTAGTAAACATATAGCTGGCAACATTATTTTTGGATGTAGTTTATTGTCATACCCAGGACACAGATATATGATGGGAAAAATTGGGAGTGCACTATTTGCTCATAGCTGGGACCCTAACAGGTGCTACCACCTCGGGTCAGAGTGGACCTAACCAGCAATGAAGAGATGGTTCCACGCTTCCTCAAAACCTCCTGATCAGAGGCCTTGCTGTTGGATGTAGTTTATCGTCTTACCTAGGATGTATTTTCTAGTTGTTCACCAAGAAAACATTTCACAAATTGCTCACACAAAACAAGGTTTTTCTTATGATCAATTCATAAGAAGTTTTATTCCCTAAAGTGGCATTAAAACAATTTTCTATATGGGATAAAATGATCATTATATATAAATTAACTGCCTTCTCTTATGTCTGGTTTTGCTATTGGAAAATCTGGCATCCCCTAAGCACAGTGTACCATAGACATATCTGTCCCAACATCAGAAGCTATAATTTGACAGTAAATGCTCACTACTCTACAATCACCATCAATAACCAGTATTTAAAAAGATAGCATGTCAATCAATCTACTTGACTCCTTTACAAAAGGCAGTCGCCAAGATGTTTAATCCCCCTTATTACTGCTGTCATCTAAAGAAAAGTTCCACTTGGACAGAACTGTTACATTTAAGAACAGACATCTGTGTGGTTGCTTTCCTGAATGTTACATTCTTAACTCCTTCAAGTCAAGGGTCAGTTGTTATCTAATCTCCTTATTCTCGTAATCTTTCCATGACAGTCTGTTTCATGCTCAATGCAGATAATAGTTTAGCAGACTATTATTTTTAGGGTAAATGTATCTCCGCTCCAACTTCTGGAGGTTGACAGCTGGGTCAGATGTGAGCCATAATAGGGAAGTCCATTTTGATTGGCTGAGCTAGCATGAGAAAGAGATAGGTTTCAGTGAGTTGCTTGTTACCCAACAAGCAATTTAGAAGTGGTCTCTTTCATATCTGAAACAGCTCCCCAGTGAGGGTGGGAGACCCCATTGGATAGTTAGATAATGTACATGTCGACATGAGTAATAAAAATAGTTAAGTTAAAATTCTCTGTATTTGAAGTTTTTCATTGTTGAACCAAGAAATTTACTGATCGTCAACCGAGAGAAGACCACCCCCACCAGGGGCTATGCAACATCTGGATGTTGACTTCAGTGTCTACTTTTATATTTACATACACTATCCCTGATATTAACCACTTTAACCCATAAATATAGCATACCTTTAAACTATATTTTATATATCTGTATTAAACATTCTATGATGGACTGCTATGTGGAACTTTCTATTCTGTCTAATGTGGATACTATAAATGTCTATGTAATAATTTCATTTTTGTTTTTTCTAGGGAATACCTGGGCAAACAACTTGAAGGAAAAGAGCCTGTGAAAGCTCAGCCTGGAATGGCAGCTGTGAAGGGTTGAAACATGAAGACTTAAAAAATAACATTTGTTAAGTGATATATTCTTTTCTTGTGAATTGATTTCTTAAACCAGGGACCATTTTAGAATTGGACACAAATGTGTAGAAAGATTTATCGAAATAAAGAATGTTACATATATAAGGACTTGTAAAGGTGAGAGTAAAAAAGAAAATAGCAAGATGTTGCTTCTTTAATTTTGGTGGAAGTTATTTGAAGGATGATTCATTTGAAAGGACCTCTTTATTTAATTAACCAACCAGATATTTGTTATCGTTGTTGTTATTAAAGGATTGTGATTGGTTAAAAAAAAATGTAACCTACTTTGTTTATGTTCTGTTCCATGATTGGCCAGATTTTTCTTACCTCTGTCTCATAATAATTGTTACATTTTCATACACATTTTGTACACAAAATGTAACAACAATTATGAGACAAAAATAATCATTTTTTTTTTTTTTTTAATTAAAACTTGTAGCAAAGGTCTCTGCTTTATTATTTTCTTTTTTTTTTTCAATTTGAATTAAATCAGACAATACTTGTTTATGTCATTCTCATGTATATTACATGGTCTATGCATTTTAATACATTTTCAACTAGTAGCAGATATTTTTGTATTGTAACTATTTACACTATTTGGAATGTTTATTGTCATATTCACAATGTTTTGGCCGTTGTATGCTTTGACCATCTTCAGGTGATATACATTAGCATCTCAATACGAACCCTTTATTTAGTCCCCTGGGGTAGGTTGTTCTAGTTCCACATGCCAAACCTTTTTCTGGATATCTCAGTTTTAAGTTAATTCCCTTTAGTAACTTAATTTTTTTTTTTTTTGTTCACCTCTGCTGTGTGGCCAGGTATTGAACTCACAATTTTTCTTATTTTTTATTTAATACATATTTTTTTTTTTATGGCTTATCAATACTTTGCAGCTTACTTAAAGCCAGAAAATATTTTTAGATTGTAAGAATTTTTTTTTTTTTTTTTTTTGTGAGATAATGATTTAGTGATAAAGTCTTACTAATTAACCCATAGCTGGGAGTGGAAGAGGTCATACCTTTCCCAAAGGGTATTTGCATGTAAGTGAATATAACGAACCCAACTGGTGTTTCAATGTAATGTAGCCTTAAGCCTGCTGTTGATTAAATAAATAATTGGAGAACAAGATATTTAATTGTAGGATTTGAACACA
The DNA here is from genome assembly GCA_903632075.3 of Acanthosepion pharaonis. Lineage (NCBI taxonomy): Eukaryota > Metazoa > Mollusca > Cephalopoda > Sepiida > Sepiidae > Acanthosepion > Acanthosepion pharaonis. The sequence goes on from CAHIKZ030001889.1 coordinate 117,935, forward strand.
GCCCACTTTACAAATTGCAAGGCCCTGATTATAAATATTTCTTTTGTGGTGGGGGGTGGGTCACACATTCATAGTTAAAGTCTAAAGTTTTAGAGAAATGAAGATCATATAATGATAGTGAAGGTTAAAAATTCTCCCTCTACAAAGAACATCAGCCTATATAAGTGTGTGTGAAAACACTTAGTTGATTATAGATTACATACAGTCGTTGTCAGCACCCACTCACATTGGGATCATCATCCTTTTTCCCTATTCTCTTGTCTAATGCGAAGATTTTACAGTATTATCATTCACTTGCATTCTAGAGTTTCCCCTGCCTGAAGTGTACAATTTTAGCTCTTTAGTGGTGACAAACATACAAGATATATATACAGGGTGTATCACAATTGGGAGTGGGTTCTTCAAATGAAAACAATGTCAAAAGTCCACATAACAAAAACAAAGGATTTGTGAACGTATGTTTAAGTTTAAACAAAGTTTATGGTGCTGTGTTGCCATGTAGACTAGGTTACAACATGACGATAAGCAGCAGCAGCAAAAGTTGGATGACTGTCTGGAAACCCAATCTCATGCAGCCTTGTGTCCATTACCATTTGCACGACTGCATGTAAAAACCATATCTGCCTGCTCATGATATGAATGTCCTGGCATTGTTAAATGAAACACTTCTCAGTTAACTCCCTACTACACACATTAAATGTTGAAGACACTAACCACAAATGTACATGAATGACAAATGTAACCTCGTTTACATGGCAACACAGCGCTATCTACCGTAAAATTTCTTTAAACTTAACTCAAAAACGAAGGATGTGCGGACATATATTTTATATGGACTTTTGTCCTTGTTTTGGTATGAGGAACCCGCCCCCAAAGTTTGTAAAAGTATTTTGATACAGTTAGGCCTGTTAATAAAATCTGAGGATAATATACAAAAACTGATAAATTATGAATTAAAAGTACAATGTGTTTTTTGTTTTTCTTTTTAAATAGGGTCTATAAACAAGTTATCTTTTTTTTTTAATATAGTAAAAAGTTTTTGAAGTTTTCCTGATTTAGAAAAAAAGTAACGTCTTCGTTTTTTTTTTTTAACATATCCCCATTTTTATTAAAAAAAACATAAATAAACACAATTGTATTTTTATTTCACAATTTACCAATGAGGAGTTATAAATACCACGTTAACAGAAACACGGAAAAAACCTGGCATCATACGGGCATTAGATTCTGAAAAATGGATAAATATTAAGAATTAATGGGTGTACGAATAATTTCGTCGTTGACTGACTCTCTCATTATATATATATATATATATATATATATATATATATATATATATATATATATATATAAATAAATAAACGTTAAAGGGGCTAATGTGCATTGTAATATTGTATTCCTTTTGGGGAGAGTCGGCAAAAACACTAGCTACGCCACTGGACAGAATCGGACCCTAAATAAATTTTACTTAAATTTAATATAAATCTTGATATTTCCGATGTTTATGGGATTGGGGGTAGGTGGGTAGCACAACATTCTGTGAATATATTACATGCCTATCACAGTACATCAGTCATCCAAAACAGCAACGCTCGACATGAATAAGAAAAGATACTGCAATTGTGTCAGACTCCACTCACCTCAACATATAAATATTGGATGAGAATGAATTGGAATACATCAGGACTTTTGATCGATGTTTCTTTCTTATAGAATAGGGACTGTGAGGAAAAACGGATCTATTATGCAGAAAGATATAGTAGAAATTTGCAAGACCTATAAGGAAAGAAGTCTTGGAGAATTTAACGCACAATACAAGAACAAGAGCAGCCGGTGAATGCAAGAAGTATCCTACTAAAAAAGTATTAAGATACAGAAATAAAGAAAATAGTCCTAGATTGTTATGTAACATCTAATTTCGTATATGGCAGAAATTACTGACAAATGCTGAAAATACCATGGACAAGATATGTGAGAAACGAGGAAGTTTTTAAAGAAAAAAGGAACTACAAAAAAACTGGTAATTACAATCACAAAAGGACAGTTGAAGTTTCTGGGGTACATCGTGAGGAAAGATGGCTGGGAGAATCCGACACTCATAGGATATTGAAGGCAAGAGAACCAATATTAACAGAGAATAACATAGTTTGAGTTCCAGTGAATGGATAGTAAGTAGGGATGTTAAAGGATAAAAAAGAGGAACAAAAAAAAAGTGTAGAGCCATGAACGTCCATGTCATGAAAGGAGATGGCATTTAAAAGTATTAAAACCCACAGGGCATGTTGAAGACAGGAGTCCAGAGAAACATGGTATGGGTGGGGGGACGTAGAATTACCTACTTTGAATTTTGAGTGAATGTATCTTGAAATTGGTCCCAACAAACGAAGGAACGCCAGAATTAGCCAAACACGTTTTCACAGACTGAATACGCAGTTCTTGAATTCTCCATAACAACTGTCATGACAGTCGAAAACACTGTTACTGATTTTAAAAAACAACTTCGGAAAGTTTACCAACTTTAATTCTGACTTAAAACAGTCGGAAAAACTTGGACGGACTCACAGACCTTGTCGGCATTATTCAACAAAACCTGTTTCAAAGAATTCTTGCTGCGTAAGTATATATATATATATATATATGAGAGAGAGAGAGAGAGAGAATTAATACAAATAAAAGTTTGTCAATTAGTTGATTGATGTTACCTTGAACATCCCAAATCCAGGGTTTCGTAGATGGAACCGTCCGTCCAATCTTCAGGAGATTTCAGCAATTGACTGCTTATATTTCTCGATTTTTCTTTTTTATGCATTTATCATTGATACAAGTTTTTTTTTTTTTTGCATTATTTTTGTACGCGTAGGTCCGCACCGTAAGTGCTGGTTTTAATAAAACTGCCCGATAACAGAGCTGAAATGTATACTAATAATAGACATAACTGACTTTCATGCATGTAGCAATCGCCAGGCACCTTTTTCTCTCTCATTATATATATATATATATATATATATATATATATATATATATATATATATATATATATATATATACCCACATAAACTACAGTTAATAATTACGTGTCGATATGTGGACTTTATTCACATTCGTACAGATAGAATAGATACGAACCAACGGAGTGAGAGAGATCATGATATACGCGTACTTATTTTGAGCGAGTATGTATTTATATACAAGTTTATGCACACATACATAGGTAGCGCAAATATTTCGTAGCCTAACAAAGAAAAAGTATACAAAATCTTAGAACATCATTATACAATGAAAATATTTTTTGTGGGGGAAAATGCCTTTTTCATTGTTAGGTACATCAATTATTCTGTAACCTATCTACGTGCGTGTGTGTCTGCCTAAACTACATGTAAATACATGTGTGTTCATAATTGTTCAGAAATTGATATGGCAGCTCAATTCTACAACGAAATAAACAAATTTCACATCCAAACTCGAAGATTCAGGGGCAGAAAGAAATGACGAAATCCCGAATCGCAGGTCCAATGAAATACACCTAAACTGTCAGAGATCCACCGCATACGGCAACAGTCAATAGCAAGTCGACGGACGGGATAGTAAAATAAACTGCTTCCCAGTTCAAGAACAACCGCTTTTATCGACAAAACAATATTTTCATTGGTCGACAGTTGGAGAGGACAAACAATATTAGCATACTCGAGATGCATATATGGCAACAGCTGCGACTGACTTGTTTCTATTTTGTCTTCGGCATATCGTACAGAACACATGTGCCCTTTTTCTCGGTAAGTGACTTTCTATTTCACCACAATAATATGCAAAGAGTTTATAAAATATATCATTTGTGTGTGTGTGTGTGTGTGTGTGTGTGTGTGTGTCTGTCTGCCTCTCTCTGTACATATTTTGTTTTGATCGGCTGTACTTGTAAAATCCAGGATGTCCATTGGCAGAAAATATCGGCATATGAAACTCTCCGCAAGCTCTTCGTTGCTGCTTATCAACACCTGTTGCCGTATATTGCTTCAAGACTCACAGACGGTCAACCTCAATTTCCGACAGGAAATGGTGATGTCACCGGAGGTTGTAACGAGGCGATATCGATTGGCGACGCGTGAAGTGAAGTCAGTGAGCAAGAAAGAAAGGTAACCAAAAAAAAAAAAAAAAAAAAAAAAAAAGGTTAACGAAATAAAAGAAAGATAGCTATAAAGAAAGATACAATAAAAGAAAATATGTGAACATTGTATATTTCTTAGTAAAATCCTGATTGTTAAAACACCTCCCAGACTGTTCAATTCAGAGGACGGAAAGTGCGGCAGCGAAATCCGAAGACACTTTGGAATGGCGAAAGATGCTTTCCAAAAGCTAAACATGATATTAAGAAATATTAAGAAACAGTAAATTTCGTTAGAAACAAAGAGTGCTCAACTAATACATAATATTTATCTTCCTATAGGGCAGTGAGTATCTGTCCATGAGATGAGGTATTGTAATTATTTACACTATTTACATTGTCCGGATTGTTGTTCTCATCTTCGTTGCCATATTCATGGCTTTTCGGCCGTTGTATACTCCGGCCTTATTCAGGTGATTGGAATTTCGAACTGAACACTTTATTTTATCCCCTGAGGACACATGGCCCAGTGGATAAAAGCTTTGGTTGAATCTAGTGAATTGAACTAAAGAGTTGTATGTTCAATATCTGGCTACAGCTGAAGTGAACAAAAACTTGGAGTAGTTGAGTTAAAAGGAGGTAACCGATATTGAGACCTCCGGAAGAGGCATGACACGTGAAACTAGAACAATCTAACCGGTGGACGAAATAAAGGGTCCAGTTCGAAATTCCAATCACCTGAAGAAGGCCGGTGCGTACAACGGCCGAAACGTAAATAGTGTAATGGCAGTGTGTTGGAAAATTTCCAATCAGATAAAGAGGAGACTAGAAGTAGCAGAGATGTAGTTCTAAAAAAGGATGCTGAGAATACAATGGGCGGAACATGAGATTGACGAGGAAGTTTTAAGGAAAATGGAAGCCAAAACGAACTAAAAACAGAGAGACTATGGAAATTTCAGGGACACATGATGAGGAAAGATGGCTAGGAAAATTTGCCACTCGCAGAACAAATTGAAAGTAGAGGGAAATTGCAAGTAACCTACCTAGCGAGCTTGTGTAATAGTGAAGGGACAAACTTTACTTACAGCTCTAAAGGATGGGAAATTGTGGAGAGTCTTGATTACTACGTCGTGAATAGAACGATGGAAACAGCGAGTAACCCAAGTTTATGTAAAGGGATGGCAGAACAGGAAGTGGGAATGAAAGTAAGTGGACAAATATTGCTTAGAACTACAAAGGCTAGAATGTGGTGGAAAGCGACGTTCGACCACGTTCTGGTGGCTGTGATGTCAGATTCTTTAATAAGAGAGTTCCTAAACTAGTTCTAAAAATATCGATCATTGAAAAAAATATCTCGGAACGTATTCTTAATTTAATCCTTGGTACCCAATACTTTATTTTTTTTTTTGTACTTGTTAGACAAACATCTTCACTCAATGAAAACTGGAAGTGGAATAACGAAAATAATTTTGTTCTTTGAATGTGATTAAAACAGCATCTTTCGATAGCTACCTAAAATTGGCTCTAAAATCCAATTATTCATTTTTGAACCAATCAGCCATTTTTCCCCCACACATCAGTCTTGTTTCATCAGTTGTTGCGACAATGGATAATGGAGGAGGGGGTGTTTACCAGATATTCCCTGTACTGTCTTCATTACTTACATCAACACTTACTCAAAATATTAACACAAAGCCACAATTCACGCTTCTCAAAATAACTCATTTTGTCATCAGATTGACACCATACCCTTCAGCCACTCACAAATATACCTTCCGGGGTTACAATAGACCCAGTCAATTAGTTAAAAATATTCAGTAAGGAACTAAAAGACATTGATTCTAAACGATTTACAAATAAACATAAACATTCAACAAACACTTTGATTTCACAGCAAAATATCGAACTTTTGACCAAATAGCTAAACTCTAATCCTTTCTTTTCGTTTTCCTTCATTACCTTCTCTAAGAGATCCAGTAGTTTTCTTTCTGTGTTCGCTATCAATACCATGTCATTTGCATATCTAATGTTGTTAAGATTGTGATCACCAATAATGAATCCTGGCAGGACTTCTAATTCTCTCAAAATCGCCTCACTGTCTTTGTGGAGTAAGTCCGGTGAGAATACATAGGCTTGTCTTACATCTCTTTCTATTTTTACATATTTAGGTGGTTTGCTGACAGTATATATTCTGGATTATTCTAATATCCTTCCTAAATACAACAAACTTACCTAGCAGTTCAAAGAGTTCTTTGTGTCACAAGGAAAATCATTACACTAATTCACCTAAATGCGGGCTTCCAAATTTGCCGCCCGGAGCTGACCACGCCTCCCGCCCCTTCGTCAATGAATGAACCTAAACCTAATTCTAACAATTATTTTTATTATTTTGGTATATAAAAAATGATTACAAATCTTCCCAATCTGGAGTTCCAGGCAGGAATGCCCTGTTTCTTCATGACGGGGACAATCATGGCTCTCCACTGATTCCTTTTCTTGTCATGACTTCTTAGGAAGGGTAGTTGAGTGATTTCGAATTGCCTTCTCCACGCTTTTGAATTCAGAGTAACCATTCTCCTAGACTGGTAGTTACCGAAAGCTAGAGAGCGAAGTCTATTTTGTTTGCTATTTAACCAATAGCTTGGGAAGAAATAAATGGATTCATGCCTTTCCCAAAGTGCGAAAGTGAGTACAACAGAAGCCCGGAATTTGAACACGGTTCGCCAATTTTCCTCTCTGTGCCGATGACACCTACACGATAATTCATTCACATTTGTAATATGTGCAACCCCCTTTAAAAAAATATGGCCACAAAAAATATGACCCATTAACAATTGGGCGTGAAATTAATGGTTAACAAGTTAATGTAGCAGGCCATTATGATTGTGTAGTGAGTTCGAACCTCACTGGCTACCTCTACACTGGACGAAATTTCACCATAGTATCAATGTCTCACGCCAGTAGCGTCCAGTTTAGTGGTTTAAAGAGTTGCCCCAGATCAACCACTTATTTTTTTTTTTTTTTTGACAAAGCGTCCTTCAGATTCAGGACTTCATTAAGAGCTCTTCGGATCCATAACGCCTTTGAGTGCTTGTGTCACATTTCAGAACCAACTGTTAACAAGAATGCAACACAAGACATGAATTAATTTAACAATTTTGGTACTGGCCCATTTTGAGATAAATAAAATAAGTGAGTGTGGCGGCGATTTCTAATGGCCGCCACCATTTTGGTTTTGATCAGGACAACAAATAATTAAGTAATCAATAATAAATAATTAGTAAAAAGTTAACAAATGACTGCATTCAGATTCACAATTATTTCTACTCACTAGCCTCGAGAATAATTTGAAACAATCATTACTGCACTCTGTAACCATCAGGATAACACAATAGGCGATATTAGACTTCCACACCCCCAGCAGTCAGTATGGACTGCATTGCTTGCAACATCCGTTTTTGGGAAGACTTAAAGCTTGCCGGAAGACAAATATTCGGAAGAGGCCGAGGACCAGCTGTAGAAACACTAAAAAAGGATTTAGAAATTCCCAGCCCAAACGCTGTGGTTGACTGGAATCCGTTTTGCTGTGGTGTGTGCGCTGAGTATTTCATCAACCACCATCAGAGTGATAAAGAAAAACAGGAAAAAGTTTAAAAATGCGTGTTTGATGTTCTGAACATGGTGCACAAGAGTAATTGGAGATATAAAATAGTCGCGGGAAAAAACATGGCGGGGAGGGGATGCTAAAGTGTAATAGCGCGGTACAGTAGATCTTACTACCCATAATGCACCAATGACCAGCATATATAAATAGTCGAGCCAAGACACATGGCCTGAAGATTGCGTTGAAGCATGAAATAAACATTCGCTGTTTGGTGTTGACCTCAGTGTCCACGTGTGTGTGTGTGTATGTATATATATATATATATATATATATATATATATATATATATATATATATATATATATATATATATATATTATGAAATGGACAAAGACAAACAATTATTTTAAGACATTTTTATGTTTATACATTCTTTTTTTATAGATACAAATATTTAAGTAAATTGTATGTTTATAATAAACAGTATTAACAAGATTTACGGGCCTGAATGTCCCAGAAATTTTCATAGAAAATATGCGTCCTCCGACAGGAATCGAACCTGTATGCTACACGGAACCATCCTATAGCCTGAAATTTTCTATGAAAATCTCTCGGACATTCAGGCCGGTAAATGTCGTTAATACTGTTTATTATAAACAGAGCATTTATTTAAATATTTTATCTATAAAACAAAATGTATAAACTTTATATATATATAAAATATATATATATATATATATATATATATATATATATATATATATATATAGACTGATGAAAGAAATTGAGCGATGAAAAAAACGGCAATGAGTATAAAAATAATATTTTTTTACACATTAAACCGAATGAAAGCATGATGAGAAAAGATGTTAAAAATCTGAATTTTCGGACACGCCTGAAATAAATTGAAGTTGGACTTTTTTTTTTTTTTTTGGTGAGGGGAACATTTTTCGTGCATATTATGAAATACAGAAGTTCTGGGTTAATTATCTGCCATGATTAGTGTTGTAGGGGCTTTTTTGTGAAAACTGTATTCCTAAAATGCGTGAATTTATTTTAAAAATTAAATTAAAATATATATATATATATATATATATATATATATATATATATATATATATATATATATGTGTGTGTGTGTGTTTATGTATGTTGACTGAAGGCACTGTAACTTTCGTAAAGACGTATAGGTAGGTCCAAAAAGTTGAATGCGTTATTAATATCGAACACCAAGCAAATTTGACATTCCGATAAACCGAATCAAAACCTAATAAAAGAAAAGTACACGAAATAAAAACAAGATTTTATGAACGCAAACGTCAATCAGGCCACACGCTATTATTGACTTTCACGTTTCTGTACACGATTCTTCTTCTTCATTATTATTATTTTCAGAAAAAAATGTCATGTTGTAGTGAGTCACGATAAAAAATAAAATTGAATATAAAATAATATATATAAAGAACAAAAAAAAAAAAAAAAAGAAATGAAGTTAAAATAAGACATTTGCGCTTTTCTTTAAAACCCTTTTTTCTCTTTTTCTCTCTGTATAGTTTTATGTCAGATAATGAGAGGAAAACCCTCAAATAAAAAAAAGAAAAAAAAGAAGAAAAGCCTGAACCCGATCAAAAAAATGGAGGAAATTTGCTGGAACAGCCTACTGACTTAAAACTACAAAAAGCTCAGAGGCTCCATGCATAACTTCCTAATATATATATATATATATATATATATATATGACAAGGAAAGGAAAGCCGGAAAATTAAAATAATAGCACAAACAAACTTTTGATGTTAGCGGAAACCAAGGTTCGCGCCAGTAATCTGTGAGCCCTGAACCAGACGAGAAGGGAGCACTAGAGAACCTAACCATACGTAACGCCTGAAGAAGTCACAAGATCATCTGCTAATGATATTTTCTGTCCTTGTTAGGACCGAGAAAATTTCTGAAATGACTTCCCCATTTTCATATTTTAACATGATTAGCCTTTGTTTTCATTATATGACTCCCACCCTTTCAAATGCGACCGGATATAGAACAGTTACTCTAAAGAACCTATTGAAAACGACTGGTCTATAAGGACATAAGTTTTTGGTTGAGTGTTGTCGTTTACAGGCGATTTCAATTCCTTGTTCAGTTAGAGAAACCAAGAGAAACAGCATCACAAAGACGAATTGACAAAAGGACAAAATACAAGAATAATTAATTGATAAGAGGTATCTCCCCGTAGTATGGATGACGAGAAAAGTCGATCTGGAGCAATACGAAATACTAAAACCCGGTCAAGGACAATGGCTGAAATGTTAACATTTATAACACATACAAGCATTCATCGCACACACTTGTCATATGCGCGCGCTCTTACATTTTCACGCATAACTACTTGTCATGTGCGCGCACACAAACAAACATATATAAATATATATATATATATATATATATATATATATATTAGTTGGAGTGATGTGAGTTTGTGACCCTGGGTTTCACGCTAGTTGCGATCGTCAGACAAACTAATTAATTTTTAAATTTTGGATTTATATATGGTTGCGTATATCGGTGTTTTTAAGATCATAGATTGCATTTATTAAACACTCATTTTGATGGTTACAAACACAGTAACGTTTCAAATTTGGCCGATAGGGGCAAATCTGAATCCTGAATATTAATCAAAAGTTCTACCTTACCCGTTGCTGAGGCGATATTAAATGGGAATGGTTTTGAAGGATGAAGCAATTCCAGCTTTTGTTTATTCGTTTTCGTGATGGAGTGAATGTGAAAGTCTTAGGCCAAGTCGAAATTCATGTCATATTCACAGGATTCTAACAATTGTTTTTTTCAGCAGAGGAGATGACATTTTGGAAATCCTATCTTTTTAAGTCACGAGCCGATGGAAGAGGTTGCAAATGAAGTGCTTGTGGAAATTTCTTGAAAAATATTACAACAGGCTAATATAAACTAGCGCCCACATATTCACACACACACACACAGATATTGGCGTAACTAGAAATATATAGATATGTTTTGAATAGATTTATTATAGGGAGCGCAACCGACCATGAAATTCAGGTTTGAATCTTCGGCTTTGTCAGGGATGTAACGTTTAACGATCAGTGGGCCGCATGAGATATGGCTAATCATAAGGAGGGACGCACTACTTAAAAGGTTCAAGATAATTTTTTGTTGAAAGTGCCTCAGCCATTTTCACTACGGAAGATCATAAGCGTAGGAAATGGTAGGAAAATTTGATTTTTTTTTCTTTGGAGAAAAGATTGTTTTCTATAATTAAAAAAAAAAAGAGTCTTGGCATGACACAGCTGACAGTAAGATTAGCACACACTTTTTCGTATGATTAATTTTTAATTTATTCATTTGAAAAAAAAAAAAAAAATTGTTACATATTAATAAAGTGTCGCTGCTGACACTTGAGTTTGAACATAGATCACCAGTGAGCAAACACGGGCAATCCCACTATTGAATTAAGTAGACCACCTGACCGTAGAGGAAACGCATAAGTAGGAAGTCGCGTGACGTCTAAATGATCTCCATTTCTAGTCTATCCTCTATTACTATACGGACCGCTACTCTCTACTTTATTCACTATTCAGATCACTATACGGGATACTTGTCAAGCGAGTATTATCGAGCAAGTACTATTCGTGCGAGTGCTATCCGAACGCGTCTGACACCAGTATTGTTCAACGGCGTTACTATAAGTTGTATCTGCGGTTACAAAGTCTCTACTACAACGAGCATTACGAAAGTGACAACGAGTATTCATTGACATTACAAAAAAATAAAAATATTTTTTTCTCCAGATGAGAAATTATTACAAACATTTCCTGTTTTTAGAGCAAAAGATATTTACACGTCTGGTCTTCCTTAGTGAAAATCGCCAATGGTTTTAAAATGATGAAAACGCTACCGCCAACGAAATTTTAAAAGTTCAAATAACATTGTACTTAATCATGCTTATGTATGTTGTTATGTGTGAGAGAGTGTGTGAGTGAACAAGTGACAACGAAAGTAAACAAACCAAATTTTAAGAACTCTTATTTTCCTCATGAAATTAGGCATACTATTTAGAAAGCTTAAACGGGCCGCATTTGCCCATGACTGCTTTCGATAATATCGGCCTGGGGAGATAATCCTAGTGGGCGATGCCGTTGGAGATTGTCTGAAAAGCATACGAGTTGACCGAAGCTTTGAGAGTAAAAATAGGCAGACAAAATTATTTGAAGTCATCGATGAATGTACTAGAACTAAATTACAAGTCATTTTCTATTTTTTTTTTTTTTTTTTTTAAATTTGAAGCCGATAAACACTTGATTGATCCAGGCTTAGGTAAATAATGGTGGTTGATATTCGAGTCTATAAGTATACCTTTGACTTTCAAATAGAACAGCCAGCGGAGGTGGTGTCGGAATCCACCAGAGATATCATTTTTGTCCCACCTTCCCTTTTTATTATATTCTCAGAAATTTTCTCCCATCGAATAATTTAGGTTGCAAGCTTTCTGTGACAACGCGTTTCTGACGATTACAAAGTATTTGAGTCAAAAATCATTTATTTGGTGCGTGTTTTGCTTGGGGTTGTCTTATTCCTCTGCAGGGGATGCAGTTGGTCTATAATTCAGTTCAACCGACATATTAGACGCTGGGATAAGTGCGTCAGTTCCTAAATAGAATATTATGAAATGGACTAAATCGTCCTAGGAAGGTTACTTTTGTTCGATATGGCTCGATATTTTGGGATTGATCTGTTACATGTGTTTTGGCATATTTTTTTATCTTTATCAGGCCACTGTAAAAGTGCGTTCTCGAATGACGGCCCATTAATTGAAGTTATTAGTGATCCGAACTGTTTTCATTGATCAGTATCCTATGGAGCGCCGTCACTCTTGCTTATATCAGATTTAGTCAGATAATTTTTTTCACGGCCAGAAGAACAATATCATCATGCAATATTCGGAAAAAAAACTAGAACATCGTGGTAAGGCTTTCAAAAACAAATGTCAAGTCCTTTCGACCGTTTATCCTGTTTTGTGTGGAACAAAAAACTGTCACTTGTTTCTGACCTTCATCTCACTTGTGGATTGGGACAGCAAAAGGAGTTTCCTCAAGAACCACTTTTGCTTCGATTCTATAATAATAAAGACGTGAATATCCTATCACGAATGCAATAATAACTCATATTTCTTCCGTTTTTTAGCATGTAACCTGATAAGAGGAGCTTTTTATTTAAACGGATTAAACGTTTTGTGTGTATATGTTTCAGTACGCCCATCAACGCTAAAAAAGGGCATATAAAATCAACAAGACAAAAAAGTACTGTCGAGACCAAAAGCACTAAATCTATTATTTTAATCACCAACTTCTAAATATCCGTGATACTAGGATCCTAATCACTATCTCCAAGACAATCAGGTTTAGTCGTCAAAAATACACAAAACCAACACTACATTAGAAGCTGGAATATAAAATTAAACGCCTGCAAATCCATAATAACTATACAAATGAAACTTCAAGGAACGTAAAAACCACAACTATGAACACAAAAGAAGTAAACACGAGAAATTCAATAAAAAATATTTAATTATACAATCATGTATATCATTAACTCAACTGTCCGCCTAGCCACGATTCATGTCGTAGGAGAGATTTAATGATTGAACCAAAACTGGATCATCGCTGCTATATCATTGCTGGAATTGCTTAGTTCTTGTTCTTCTTGTCCGGCTTTCGAAAGCCTTGTTATGACCCAGAATGATATTTCATCATTCTAAAAACAACCTTTCCACCACTAATGAATGATAAGGATATTTCATAATTCTATAAGCTGAAAATTCTTCATTATAAAAACAACCCTTCCATCACAAGCAAAGTCAGTAGAGTAAAATAGCAGTAGTAATAAAAAGGAACAACACAGACGTATCGCCATAGCTCTGTAAAAATCCATAGTTAACGGTCTCAAACGCTACCCTTAACAACGAAATTCTCGGAACAAGCAAAAACAAGCAAGCACACACTTTTAAAGAAACAAAGGAGACAATAACACTGAGGACATTTTTAACACACACAAAATCAATATTGTAATTAACATCACGTAAAGAAAAATGTCATTAATGTCAACACTAGTCTCAAAGTTTTATTGGTGACTAGCAGTAGAGCCCGGCGTTGCCCGGGGATGTAACAGTAAGAGATAGATCAAGTATCGACCATCATAAAGACTGAAAAATAAAATTGACAAAGATTATTGTTTAAGGTTGATGGACACGCATGTCTTAATTAGTTTTTTTTTTTATAAGAATTGGTCAAATCCAAACTCAAACAAAAACATTGTTTTCAATCGTTATGAGTCTACCGATTGAATAGAATTTTATTATAAACAAGTGTCTTGGAAATGGAATTTTTAAAGCATTCTGAATGTAAAAATAAAGAAAAAAAGTGTGCAAGACAATAAGAAACATTACCTGCCAAAAAAAAAAAAAAAAGTGAAGTTTTGTTGAAATCGGTTGAAAAATGTAGGGAATCCGATCCCATATATAAACGATCACACGCAAACAACCTGGGTTTTATAAGTATAACTGGATATGAGTTGTCCCCCTTTCATTCTGGCGACAGAATCGTGTTTTATCATGTTTTCAAATTGATTTCGTGCAAAAACAATTGTGTTTTTCCAATTTTTGGCGCTGTCAGAACCACCGCAAGGTAATTTTACGTAGTTCTGTGAAGTTTTGTTAAAATCGGTTGAAAAATGTAGGAAACCCGATCCAATATATAAACGAAACAGACACACACACACACACACACACACACACACACACACACACAACCTGGGTTTTATAATAAGTATGATGTTATTGTTGTACGTTTTATTCATTTCATTTTCAGTAAAAGAAAAAAAAAAGAAAAAAAAAGGAATCCTCTATCAACTACAAATAAATATAACAACGAACTAAACTTACATTAACTACCTCAACATTCAACCTCGTTACAGCCTTTATGTGGTCCAGTGAGTGATTGTTTTCTACCTTACTCTTTTCCACAGATGACTCTCGCTGCTCTATCGCTATTTTTATGGCAAATGTTCAGACTAGCTGCATTCCTTAGTTCCACCAGTTCAGACCTTCACAGCTAGGATCCCTCCACACCACGTACACAGAGTCGAATCATCCTCATTCCCTTTTTATTCCATTGATAAAGAAGAAGTTCCACTGAAATAGCTTCTTCTCTAGAATTGTTACTTTGTGGAACAGACTCTTAGAAGGATAATTTCTAGATCAGTACAATCATAGCCTCTTCAATCTACTGTCAACAGTCATCTATATTACATATCTTCATAATATGCGTTTCTCACAAAAACGTCATTCACTAACCCTCTACCTTGAATGGCTCTTGAGTCTTATATTGGGTGAACAATAGTGTTAGAAACAAAATAAAACAGAAAAATGGTATGACCAGCTCAGTCGAATTGATACTCAGTGGTCAAGGTGGTATAATATCGTCGAGTCTGTATGCATTATTTTTAACCATTTCAACCCAAGCAAGGCAATAAAGCCACTCATATGCAAGAGGTTAATAGTGTGAAGGTTTATTAAAAAAAGAAAACATTATTAAGGATAGAGAATTATAAAAGAACAGGAATTAAGACAGAAGATAATGATTGCCGTTGCATTTAAATTTTTGAAGATCAAAGTTGAGTAGAAAGCAAGAAGCCAGAAGGGAGTTCGACAAGTGAGAAGTGCGAAGAAAGAAACTGTTAGCATAAAACTCACGGCTGCATCTAGCCGTTTCAACTGTAGTGTAAAATAATGAGACCTAGCTGCCAATCTAGTACCGCGCTTAATTTCATAAAGTTTAGGTACGGAAAGCTAATAAGAAATTTAACTAATTTATAAAATCTTTTAGTTATATTTACTGCATGAATAATACAAAATTTGTATCTTCACAATCAACTACTGTCATATGTTAGAAGGAATTTTTAAAATCCTTAAAATTAAAAAATCCAACGAATTTAACACAATCTGTATCGTCAAAAATATCGACCATATTTAAATAATTTTGCACTTGCCCTGGTTACATTTTCTACATGAGAAATCGAGGATTTTTGTATAATTGATAGTACGCTTTGGAGGGCCATGATCGTCCATTTCCTGAAGCGACATGGCGCATAGAAGAAATAGTAGGGGAGATCAGCCTGCGTGAACGATCACACTGTGTTTTGTAAAACACTTTTTAACTCTTACATAGGTATGGTCAATAGATCGCCGGAAAATGAGCATAGCAGAATAATAAAGGCCTTAAACTTGATGAAAACAAAATTTTATCGTCAAAATTTATTTATTTTTTTTTCATTAAGAGGAAAAAAAAAAGTAATTTTTAATTATTTGAAAAAAATTTTTCTGTTTTTATAAAAGAGCATTCTAACTTTTGATTGAAAAATCTCGTTTCTCAGCATCAGCAGGTGTCCTATTAAATAACATGGCGGATTTTTGTGTATTTTTTTGTTAAAATATCTAGTTGTGTCACATTATTCATAAGAAAACATCTTGTTGATGCAAACACTTTTTTATTTTTTTTTTTTAACCAAAATTTCGAACGTGCGAGAAAGGAATAGAAAAATTAATAAAATAATAAAAAATACATTGCTCTTTTCCTCTTAAGCATTTTGACGATAAAACTTTGTTTCATCAAGTTTGAGACCTTTTTTTCAAGAAAATTTTTGGAGGTACAGAAAATTTTAACCAATAGGAGTCTAGAAGGCGATACAAAAGTGTACTACTACTACGACCACCACTTTAATAATAAAAAATAAGTTTTAAAATATATAAAGTATCATAATAATAATAATAATAAACATAATAATAATGATGATGATAATAAAACAATAACCGGAAGTGAAGAGCAGTCGAGGTGGGAACAGAAATACTAGTAGGAAGAAGAAACGAACGAGAAAGGCGAAATTCAAAGAATGAAGGTGGATAGGTGCGTGAAATGAGAGAGATTAGTTTGTGTCATTTTTCTGTGATATGTTGGGGGTAAGCAGTCCTGTAATTTGATTATCCGGTGTATCCTCTGAGACCTGTTCGCACTTTCCCGTGCCCTCGCTTGGTACATTCTCGGTGTTACCAATGTCAAGGGAGCGAAAAAAAAAAAAAAAAAAAAAAAAGAATTCCCCGCCCAATTGTCCCATCGCATGTTCCTATCTGTACTGTTTCTCTTAGAAGAAGAAGGCGAAATAATAATAATCATCATTTTTTATTTATTCATTTTTGTATTTATTTTAATTTATTTTTTTTATATCTTAAAAACAAAATTGGATTAAAGCAGTTTTTTACGTATTTAGAATTTATCAGGGCGCCTACGTCGCCACCGGATATGACACAAGGTCGAAAACAGTTTCTTTATCTGGGAAATAAGCAACTATATATATATATATATATATATATATATATATATATATATAGCATGTTGGAGTACTGTTGTTATATCTGCCAAGACTCTCCAGGATTGATAGAATACAAAAGTGTCTCTGAGTCCTTGTGGCTGACGAATTATTCTCCACCCTTCAACGTCTCTCCCACAGGCGGGATGTGGCAAGCCTCTCGCTGCTCTACCTCTACGGAAAATGCTCGGACGAACAAACTACATGGTCCTGTCAATTCAAACCTCCACGGAAATTACACGCCATGCCACTTACATAATAGCAAACCACCGACATCCCCTCCGTAGTCCGTCGGTGAAAAGTAAAGCTTCTTTCCACGAATCACTCCTCTGTCTGTGACAGACTCCCAAGAGGATGTTTCCCCAATCACTACAATCTTAACCTGATCAAGGCTAGGGTTAACCTTTAATTTTCCACTCCTATCCGCACAAATTGCCTCCTAATGTAACCCTTGTAAAGAGTGAACCTTACTGTAATAAAAATAAATAAAATACAAACTTTTTTTAAAGAAAAGAAAAAGATTTTTTTTAATGATGATACCCTAATTTAGTATTTTTATATAAAACTCTGCTGCTATAGACCCATCTAACTAACGTCCTATCAGTCTCCTACCACTCTTCGATAAAGTCTTCGAGAAAAGTCTCGAAGAATTTACCGAAGAGTAGTAGGGGACAGATGCCGAAATGCATCAATGCCGAAGTGGTTAAGCACCTTACATCCTATGATCCAAGTAATATGGTTTCCGCTTCGTCTGATCTACCACGGACGTGCTTACGGCCATAACTGAATTTGTATACCAAAAACTTCACAATAACGGAGAAGCTCGAGCTGTGGCTCTAGATATCTCTAAAGCGTTTCATAGGGTTTGACATGCCGGCCTTTTTCGTAAGATTCAGGGATACGATAAAGGACGATTATTTGTACTTAAAATAATTCCTGTCAAATCGTGAAAGGAAGGTCGTCCTAAACGGGTTCTCCTTCAGCTTCCTTTCTCACGAACGATGGTGTTCCTCAAGGCTTTATCCTGGGTCCTACACTGTTTCTGATCTTCGTTAATGATCTTCCTGATGTCATCAGTTCCCAAGTAGGCATCTACGCGGACGATACCACTATTTACTCCCGTCTCAATAGTAAATCTGGTATCGTTGACAAAACTAACCTAGCTGTGGATCTCGAAAAGGACCTCAAATCTGTGGTTGACTGGGACAGGAAATGGTTTGTAAACTTTAATGCCTCCAAAACGATGTAATAAACTTTAATGCCACCACACAAAAACCCTCCCTGCCTCCTATCAGAATGGCTGATGCCCAACTCCACGAGAGCATCTCGCTGCGCAAGCTTGGTCTCACGTTGTCCGCTGACCGGAGGTGGAATAAATACATTGAATCAATAGCTTTCATCTACCGCAAGGAAAGTCGGTTCTCTGTGTCGTGCCAGGCAGTTTTTCTTGCCTGAATCCAACCTTCAAATCTATAAATCAACCATCCATTCTTGCATGGAATATTGCTGTCATATATGGTCTGGCGCCCCTACTGTACGTCTAGAGGTCCTCAACACAATCCAGAGACAGATACGCAATGTGATAGGTCCTGATCTGGCATCTCATCTACATCTCAAAGACGTGCTGTGGCTTCTCTGTGTCTCTTCTACAAGTATTTTCATGGCAACTACTCCGACGAGCTACTTTCGCTGCATGAATTTAAGCGTGCTACTAGGTTGGCATCTCGGTCCCACCCTTTTACTGTCGAAACGGTTAAATGTAGCAGTCTCTTCTACTCAAACAGCTTCTTCTCTCGCACTTCCCGTATGTTGAACTATCCCCCTCGCTTGCCTGATATGTATAACCTTCAAATATTCAAGTGTAATGTCAATCGACATCTTCTGATGCCTTGATCTTGTGCCCCGTCCTTCTATTTATTCTTTTCTCAAACACGCCTCTTTACTCATGCTCTTACCCCCACCTCTGTAACCCCTTGTGTGCTAGTGGTACTTCCACCTTGCTTGGGGTTAAATGCTTAAAAAAAAAAAAAAACATTTAAGAACTTTGCTGCTATACTCATAATTGACTTTATTTATTTTTGGCCGCAATTCTTATATTCCAGAATTTTAAGTTTTTGCTTATTATTATTTTGATGAAGTATTGATTAATATTTGCCTAAACTGCGAATGTGCACATGAGTGTTCTTTTAAATGTTCTGAGATTGAACTATGCTTATTCAAGTGAAACGAAGCCTTCTCGTCAACGTCGTCGTTGTAAGGGTAAATACATATATATATATATATATATATATATATATATATATATATATTAACATTTTTATCAGAGATGCAATCTCCCCAAAAGCATTTAAATTGGTATACAATGTTGCTCTTTTGTAAGTTGACGGAGAAGAATTGTTTTCGACGACTAGGGTGGTTGTATTAAATTTAGTATGGTATATAATTAATTTTATTTTTTACTTGGATCAGTGCGGATATATTAGTGTTATGGGTCTTTTTAAATTTAAAAATTTTTTTATGCATATAGTTAGAACGCGTTTGATCACGATAAAAAAAAATTAGAAAAAGTTACCTCCTTTGAATAAGTGAGAGAAAAATTTTGAATTTGAAATGCTGTAAACGAACAACGAAAAAATATTTTGAATTTACAGAGCTACTGTATACACATCCACAGATATTTTAACGACCCCTATAGATGGTCTCACATAGGATTAAAATTAATTGGGGAAAATAAAAATTTGAAAGAAAATTTTGGTATTTTTCTAGATCAATTTTCTACAGCCACCAAGAAATTAATTCGTGGACTTAAAACTAAAATAAATAGACATAATACGTCTAAATTATTTAACTAAGCATGCTTGAAAATATATATATAAAAGAATACACATTTCCTCATCGGAAGTACAACCGAGTTCATATATATATATAGGATGGAGACACAAGGGAGTAATGGATAGCGGCTCAGAATGAGGAATCGGAGAGTTGATTGCATTACATTCACTTACGTGCTACTACCGTAGGCATGGATATATTTCTTCAATGGGTAAATAGCAGGGCATTCTGGGTCCTATAGCCTTTGGTGGCGAACGGTGTAAGAGAAAACCTGCGGTGGATCGTGGCATACAGTGTACCAGTTCCCTGTAGTCGGCTCTTACAAAAAGTGTTTGACTCTGCACAAGCCCTCTCCACAAAAATCAAATATGTGCGGTTAGTCTGGCTGTTGGTTCCAAGAATTGAACTGCTTGACCGGATACATCGGAAACAACGGGAGAGGATCCAGTATATATATATATATATATATATATTATATACAGTCAAAAGACTGTATCGCTGTATCACAACTTCTCATTGCTTCAAGCCGGTATCGAAACCAAACTGATTTGATATCAGTCAGATATCTTACCCCTAAGGACATCGTCGGAAGGAACGGAATTTCAACGTTTTTCTCTATATGAAATAAGCGGCTCGGAGAACTCAATTCATACTTGAAGAGTAATTTTTTAAAAGCAAAGTAGAAGCCGCTTTTTTTTTTTTTTTAAACAACGGTTTATATATATATATATATATATATATATATATATATATATATATATATATATATATATATATACACCTCGTATAATAAAAGTTTGTACCGTTTATTTTAAAAGCGGATTTCAGAGATATTTTGTACATAGGTTCGTACATAGATACATGAGAGAAAATGATGTATACAATTTTACATACTAGAAAAATAATAGGAAAATTAATGACAAAGTGGAGAAAATTTCATGTGCATGTTTCGTTCTCTAAGACTTCTAAGAGAAGAGTTCTACAATGGAGACAATTCCAAATCATGTCATTCCTCATTTTCTGAAGTTTTGCGTAATATCTGGCTATAAATTGTATTTGGTGGTGGGTCTTATGACTTGTGGTCAGAGTGTCTGGTCTCTGAGTATGTAAGTTGGTGTTGAGTGGTAGGTAACAGGCTTCCGGGTTGATCTCGTTGGAGATGACCTCTGGCGGGGAGCTGAGAGGGATCCTCGGCTGGCTAACTGCAGTGTTGTTTCCGGTCAGGGAACGGTCTTCCTTTAAGTGTTCTCGGTTAAGGCTGTTGGCCTATCTCGTGGGAGTCTGTACTATATAGGATCATGGCTCCATACATATCCGTTTTTCAATTGCAGGGATCTATTTACAAGTGTCCTGGTTTTGCACACGGACAGGTTGTCCCATATGGAGTATGGGAAGTTTCCTAGTGTTTTACTTTTGGTCGTGATATAATTTTTGCTTTGATTGCCTTTGGTATAGGTGGTTGTTTTTATTTTATATATATATATATATATATATATATATATATATATATATATATATATATATATATATATATATATATATATATATATATATATATATATGAATGAACCACAAGCAAAATATGCATTTTTTTTTTACTGAACAACAATTGATAAGTAAAAACTAAAAAAATCGTAAAAGATTACAAAAAGGCTACTCAATCAATAAGATTTGTTAAATCATAATAAATAAAAGCAAAAGATAGATAAAAGTGTATATAACACCATAATACTACTGGGCACAAATTATAAAACAAAATGTTTTAAATTTACATTGTTTGAAAAATACACTAAAACTACTGCACCGTATAGCATATTACATCATAATATAGCTAAAGTGGTCAGTATAATTTCCCTTTGAAGTAAATGACTGTCTTATTTGATGGCAAAATAATTTAGTAATAATGTCCCTGTGCCATGCATTTGGTCAATATACGATTTGTAAAGCTTCAGTAAATTATAAATTTTATAAGGCAGTGCTTTTACTGTTCACCGGAATGAAATTCAGCTTTTATCCTTTTCTCGACCCAGTGTTTTCCCTTAGCTTCACTTTCTGTAACCCCCTGCGTAAAAACATCTAAAAGTCTAAAAAACAAAAAAAAACAAAAAAAAAAACAAACACACAAACAAACAAAAATCTGAAAGTCTAAAAAAAAAACACCCCAAAAAACAAAGACATTTACTGTTATATATTGAATTGATGTCAAAGCTTTTAAAGCAAAGACTCTATGAAAGAGTTTTTTTTTCAGTTTGTCAGTGAAATCTGAGAGAAGTCTTCTTTAACTAGATTCCTCCACAGATTCGCGATATCTAACGTTTAAAATGAATTTTTGAAAATGAAAAATCTTTCTTGAAAATCTTTTTTTTTAGTTTTAATTTCAAGCTAATAGTTTTGACGTATTTCAAAACTAATGTAAATTGATTGGAAGGAGTTTTCGTTTTGAAATTGCTGAAATATATTATTTTAGCGCCATTTTTAGCAACCGGTCATCAGAATGTAACACTCTTTATAAAATATCTTTCAAAAATAAAATATATTTTTCTGAAACTTTATTTGAGGAATATTAGCTGATTTAATGTATAATTGATCTGATTTGAAACAACTATTATTTACTTTAAGTCTAAAATATCGCAGAAATGCATATTTTAACACAGCGGTAGCTGTTAATTTAACCTTTTTAGGTGTTGACTGCTTGATGACAGGTCGATGTTTATCTTATATTGTTCTATGGGGACTTGATGCGTAAAAAATAAATAATATAACGTGTTTTTTTTTATATAGAATTTTTAGTACTCCGTGATCTAAAATAATTAGGAAAATATTCTCCATAATCTAATATTTTATTGACTTTTAGATAGTTTGGCTTTAAATCTACTGTAGTTATTGCTCTTATTTTCTGATAATGTCGTGTATCTACAAAAATTGGCACGTTTATATACATACAAAAACAATTCAAAATTCTTTTTAAAAATACTGGGATATTTCAGAATGTAATAAGATTTGATTCATGATTAATAAATATAATTTTACTTAATAACAATATTCCCTAAACTAACACTGAAACTGAATTTTAAGATTTAAAATCTTTATATATTATATTCAATGCTACTGTAGTATGATATCTACTGAGGCATTTGCGACAAACCGTAAATGACGATGCACTCTACCAAACAACTCACTTACGGTATACAGCAATTAATTCCAAAAACTACATACAGTGTTACTTTAACATAAAAGAGTGGGGTATTTATCTTATTTGTAATTTGTATTCATAAGGGAGCTAACGTCAGACAAAATAATCTCAATTGAAGCAGAAAATGAATAGTCGATATAGCATAGTAGAAAATGAATAGTCGATATACTACAGTAGCACCCATTATTCTAATTAAAAAATGAAAACAGATCTTGTAAAAATTCATTATTTATCGAAAACAAATTTTGTTCTTAATATATCTTGTCCATAAAAGCAATTAAAAGCTTTGTTAATTAAATAATGTCTTAGTTTTATTGCATTTTTTAGATTTTTGGTAAGACGGAGTTCGATTTTACAAAAACAAAAAAAAATTGATGATTATAATTTAAATCAATCTAAATCTTAAATTCTCCATGGAGTTCTGCATGTGAATAGTGTAGTCACTGAAAATTTTCTCGTTGAATTTCTAGAATTTTCATAAAATTAAGTGTAGTGTAACACACACAAAAAAAGAAAATTACCAAGATAGAAAAAAAAAAAAAAAAAAAAAAAAAAAAATTGTAAAATAATTTTAGGCATATTCAATGCTTCGCTAAAAAAGGAGCATACCCTGATGAAAAAAAGGCCCCAAACTTGATTAAACAATTTGTTATCGTCTAAATGTTTGTTGTTATTAAGAGGAAAGACCAAAGTATTTTTTGAATATTTTTAATCCTTTCTAACATGTCCGAAATTTTAATTAAAAATCTTTTTTTTTCTTGGCCATTTTTGACAATTTTTTTTTTTTAAAAAAGTCAAATTCTCCGTTTAAAAATCTTGTAAAATTCAATTATACTTTTTTCAAAAGTTATTTTAAGAAAATTAAAGTATACTTAATGTAATTGGAAACAAACATTACTTAATTCTTTAGCAGAAAAAATTAGTTGGAAATAATAGAAGCGTGTCTAACCGTGGTGATTGGTTTTGGAGGTGTGAATTGACGTTTAACATCAGGGCAATTTAGCGGACGGAAGGGCAGAAGTGACAGTATTTTCGAATTTTAAGTGAACCAGCTCAGTTAAATATAAAGTAATTATTAAAAAATTAAATACATTCAAAAGTCTAATATTTTATTGATTTTTTATGTACTTCTTTTAACGAAGAGATGTCCAAAGCCTGCATTGTTTCCGTTCCTAAAATTGAATCTAAAAAAAAAAAAATAATAATTGGAATATGTCTCTCACTTAAATAGAAAAAAAATTGATTATATTTAAAAAACGAAAAGAAAATATTTAGTATGTAATATATGTAAAAATATGTAAAAAAAAAGAAAATTAAAAATTTTGAAAAATGCGACGATGATGGTCAATCAGAATTTGATACGTGTTAGTGAGAACGAATTCAATGCAATTTATGAAGTCAGATCCTCGCTATCAGGAGAAACAACTCATAAAACACGGGATATTATTTCTGAATTGTGCCTCCGTAGTTTTGCTGGGAACGTTTTTAATACTTTTTTGGCGTATTAAAATTTAAAAAATAGAAACGCTTTGCAGATTGTAATAAGCTTTTAAATTTAAGATCTGTAAAAATAGATCTTTTAATAAAAGCATGTCCAGAGATACACATATTCAAATTTAACTTTAAAATATTTAACAACTTTATTACATTTTGTATTTAAAATTGGAAAAAAGAAAACAATTCTTGTAATTTCATCGAAAAAAATATTTTGGCTTGAGGCAGTAATGTCCTTAACATGTATTATTCCTAAAAGCCATTACAAGCTTTTTTTCATTAAATGATGTCATATTTTTATTGGTTTTTTGTATTTTACAATTCGGAGCTAAAGTGTGGGTAGAAACGCTCCTCGATGTACAAAAAGTATCGATGATTTATATTTTTCAAAGTCTTCTGCATTTAATCAAAAAATTACAAAAGTACACGTATTCGAGTTTTCATAAAATTAAGTAAGGTGGGTGGGTAACGGATATAAAAAAGAATATTTTTTTTTACCATAACTAACATTTTAAAATAATTACAATACATTCATTTTTGAATAAGTTTTGAAAGTTTCATTAAAATCTGACTATTATTTGATTTTTGCAAGAATTTCCAAATTAATGTGATTTTCAACTGAAAAAGCACAAAAAACTAATGCTAAATTACGCGACCGCTAAAGAGAAAAAAAAGATTTTTAACCAAATTTTTGAACGTGATAGAAGAGATTAAAAATTAAAAAAAAAAATAATTAAAAAATACTTTGGTCTTTCCTCTTAATAATAACAAATCTTTTGGCTATAAAACTTTGTTTTTAAGTTTGGGGCCTTTTTTTCATCATGTTATGCTGTTTTTTCGCCGAATTATTGAATATACCTAAATAATTTAATTCATTCGTGAATAAGTCCTGAAAGTTTGATTACAATCAGACAATTATTTGATTTTTGCAAAAATATCAAATTCAATGCGTCTTTTACCACAAAAAAGACGCTAAAAGCTGCTATGGTAACTTATGGTTCATTTGCTGACACAAGAAAAAAAAAAACAAGATTTCATTCGAACGTTCTAAAAGGGAGTTAAAACTTTAAAAAAAACTTATTCTTTTATGAAATATTTTGACGAAAAACAGTTTTGAAAGAATTCAATATTTTTAATAAATCTTTTTACTCATGAAATTAAAATTGACAATTCAATATCCAAAATTTGATTCTTTGATGTATGGCATTGTATCTCTCCATCCACCCTTTGTATTATCTTTAACTATCAGCTCACTCTTTTTCTCATTTCTATGCTAAAGAAAAGGAAAGAAAAAATAGAGATGAAAAATTAAAATCAAAGGACTGGTGCCAAAGTATAACGTTCTCATATAGGTGTGTAAACTTTTCCAGTTTAGCTCAAGAATTTATAGAAATTGGGTTTTATTGCTGTAAAATTAAAGTTAAAGGGACAAATGTGGACTTTACACAATAATTTATTTACCGGCTTTGTTGCTAACCATTTCAGCTATTTTCTGTTGTATCATGTTATACTTTTAAGTTTTAATTCTTTTTTTACAAAATATTTTTATTGAAATTTTTTTTTTAACTAATGCAAGAACTACAAAATAAAAAATATCGTACGAAATTTCTGTTAAAATTTTAGATTCTTTATTAGGTGTTTTAAAGAAATATTTTGTTTTGCTTATTGGAAATATTAAATTTAATCTGTTAGCTTGAAATTAAAACAAAAATAAAAGCATCAAGAAAGATTTTTTTTCATTTTTAAAATTTCATGTTAATCCTCTTTGGTATCGCGTTTCTCCTAAGGTACCGAATTTTTATATTTTTACTTATTTAGGATTAACGAACGTTTCTTTAAGAAAGTATATCAGCTGTAATAAAAAGAAAATATCATTTTTTAAAATTATTTTTTGTATTTAGTATTATTTTAAAACAATTCTTTAAATGAATCCGAATTCAAAAATAAATAACGTATCTTAATTCAAAACTAAACAAATAAAAACTCCATTTACGAGGCAACCATTCATAAAAATGCAATATTTATTCTCACGTGATAATCATCATTATTAATTTATATATCATATCTAATAATAAAAAAGTTAGATAATTATTAAAATTATCATAAAATGTATTAATAATTAGAGAAAATTTAAATATAAAAATGTAATTTTTATCATTTTTTTTTATTTAATGTATTTTGTTTGTGATGGGCATTTGTCCGTTTTTCAACTCTCGGCGGCAATTTTTTTTGTGTAACGCCCAAAGCCAAAAAGATTAATACCCCCCCCCCCGCCAAAAAAACAAAACAAATCAAAACAAAAAACTATTCGGATTTTATTCCGTTCTGCTTCTTCTGCGTGCGTCATGCTTTTCTGGCCACTTATAAAATCTTCGATCCCCTCATACACACTTTTACGCAGCAGTGCACTGTCGCCGTATTGTGTTAAATGAATTTCAGCTCCTGACATCTTCCGACCAGAGAAATCGGATCGCTGCTCTTTGTTCCTCCTTGGTGAAAACTGCTAGCAGAGAGGCCATGTTTACACTGTAACGGTAAAAAAAAACTGGTGCGATCAAGCTCAAGCTTCGATCACGTAAACACAATAGTACCAACTATAAGCACGCATGGGCAGAAGGTAGTGAGGTAAACGGAAAGATATGTTATGGCGAAAGTGTGGATATTTTTTTTTATTTACCCTCGTGTATATATATTATAAATTAATTGATTTAAAATGTGTTTTTTTTCGCTACACAGTTCTAACCATGTTTCAAAAATGGAAGCTAAAAAGCCACGAATTTAATTTTTGTGATTAAATCAAAGTCTATAAGTTCCATTTTGTTCTTTTCTTTTTATATATATATACCGGATATATATATATTATATATATTCTTTCTTTATATATATATATATATATATTAGAAGAAAAAAAAAAGTACTGAACTGTTATGTAATATCAGTTCTCGTATATAGCAGTGAATGTTGTACAATCTCCTCCCAGGTGAAGAGACTTGAAGCAATAGAAATTTAGTTCTACAGAAGGTTGCTGAGAATACACACACACACACACACACATATATATATATATATATATATATGTGTTAGGGAACGAAAATACAAATAGTCGTCGGTTATAATTATCTAGGAAGTGTTTTCACAGAGGACCGAAAGTGTGACACTGAAATCCGAAGGCATATTGGGATAGTGAAAGATGCTTTCCAAAAGCTGTGCCATCCTGTGTATGATGGTAAACTACACCTGGCACCAAGGCCTCTGATCAGGCGGTTTTGAGGAGCGTAAAACCGTCTCTTAATTGCTGTTGTTCCCATGTTCACTAACACACCCTGGGTGATAGCACCTGTTAGGATCCCAGCTATGGGCAGTAGTTCCCCCAAAACTGGGTTCAAAACACTATAAAAGTGTAGAAATACATTTTAAATTGAACTGCCAGTAATACATTTTTAACCTAAAAAATTACCAGTAATACGTTTTTTGTAAATAAATAAACAATATTACCAGCAATAAATTTGACTCGACAAAAAAAAACCCTCTTTACAAAAATATGTCAATGAAACCTGATCTACAAACTGATTACTTATACAGAATACATATTCTATTCATACGAACCTATCCTAAAAATCTTGTCATTAAATAACCCATTGAGGTTGATATGCTGCAAAACAAAATAAACCCAAATCAAAAGCTGTGCAAAGTATCAAGAAGCAGAAAAACTTCGTTAGAAACAATTAAAAGAGTACTGAACTGTTATGCAATATCGATCCTCCTGCATGGTAGTGAATGATGGGCAATCTCTTCTCAGATGAAAAAGAGACTTTATGGAACAGAAATGTGGTTCTACAGAAGGATGCTGAGAATACTATGGACTAAACATGTGAGCAACAACGAAGTTCTAGAGGCAATTGCAACTAAAAGGATACTTATATTTAACATCAGAAAGAGGCAGTTGACATTTCTAGAACACATGATGAGGAAAGAGAGCTTGGGAAATTTGATACTCACAGGGCAGTTTGAAGGCAAGAGACACAGAAAAAAACAATGCACAACCTGATGAGTTTTAGTGAATCGATGGCAGAGCAGAATTTGGGAGTGTTGGGGAAAAAACAAAATTTATTAAGTGCTACAAAGGAGAGTACCTTCCTGTGTATGATGATAAACTACATCTGGCAGCAAGGCATCTGATCGGGAGATTGGAGGTTTTGAAAAGCGTGGAACCACCTCTTAATTGCAGTTTCTAGTTCCACCCTCCTCAAATATAAATGAAGTCTGTTTTTTATAGTCAAATGACCAGGAATAGATTTTTTATAGCAAAATGACAATCAATACAACACTAAATAGTATAAAAACACGTTTTTATAGTAAAATTACCAGCAATACGTTTTTATAAAAACATTACTAACGGTACATTTAAAAAAGAAATTACCAATCATACAGTTTATCATCTACAATATATACATGTAAAAACATACCTTGAAATTATAAAATTATGTACAAAATATCTGTAATTACAAGCCTAATATTACATGAAAAATCTTTAGATTTTGGCATTAAATAACCCATAAAGTTTGATATGCCACTAAACAAAATCAACCAAAGAACAATAAACTGTAGACAGCCATGATCCAACATCCTGAAGGAACACGAAACACAGGCGACTCTCAAAAAGTAGTATAGATTATTTTTGTAAAATAATACAATGTGCCTAAGAACATTATCAGATCGCCGCAGATGATTCCACAGTTCAGGGGTGACCAAACTTGCTAAATGTCCGAGCCACACATGATAAAGTTCAGATGTTTGAGAACCGCCAAAATTTACACATACGTTTTTATTGCATACAGATTTTGTTACAAAATGTTTATATAAATATTAAGAAATGCATGTATGCAATAATATTTATTGAAGTTTTTTAAACTGTTAATTAATTTTTAAATAATTAATTAATATTCATATTATATATATAATATATATATATATATATATATATATATATATATATATATATATATATATAAATAAAATGTTTTCAAAATCTT
This sequence comes from Acanthosepion pharaonis, assembly GCA_903632075.3. Lineage (NCBI taxonomy): Eukaryota > Metazoa > Mollusca > Cephalopoda > Sepiida > Sepiidae > Acanthosepion > Acanthosepion pharaonis. Next base: position 147,637 of record CAHIKZ030001889.1, read on the forward strand.
GACTGTTTTAACTATATTGAGCGTATTTAATACGGTAATGAACTTGAATTTGCATTTCAGTAACATAACTATGTTCTTTATGTACATGACATGAGTGCAGTCCCCTTAATCACTTCCCCATGACCTCAGTTTTCTGGCAGGAAATTTCTTTAATCCGTCTCTCTCCTACCATTCCTTCCCTCAGCACTAAAGAACTATGACTCATTCAGATCTAGCATTAAAATTAGGATTTAAATTCTTAAATATTTTTAATAACCATGAACATTAAATTTATGTTTAATCCAATGGAATCCCAATTCATGCCAAGTAAATAATTATAAAGCTTAAAAGTTTTCTTATTTGCCTGTTAACTGTGATGAAAAGTATCTCAGCCAACATATTAAAAGGTCAAAGAGCCGCATGTGACTCGCGAACCGCGGTTTGACCACACCTGCCATAGTCTATGGGTTCAACTTAAAAATCTAGCTGACGAGGAACCGATTTCTCATTTAAACTATCTCTGACAGCCTAATGAGGAAAAGACCGGCTTTTAACCTACAATGTCTAACAATACCAAACTTTTCATCATCACCAAACTGAGACTTATTTATCACCAGTCACGATGAATTGCCACAGTCTCAATGAAAGAGACTCTTTTCTTTGAGCGTCAATTGGGACTCAAGCACATCCAAAACCTCTAGTGGCTTACGACCATATTACATTGAAACCTACTGTTCTCGTATGATCACCAACATCGCAGGAGTAGCGAGATTTGCTTTCATTTAATTATGGATATAATATTTTTTACTAATAGCCGTGTCTAAATTATCTGCTATTTTGAAATCATTTACTGAGTAAAAAGTCAATATTTTAATTTTCCTTATTTCCTTTAAACTAATATAAGTACAATTATATTTTTATATGAAATGTATAAATAAGATTCAAGTATTTCAAAGAAAATAATAGGTTTATTTCTAACTAACTACATTAACATACTGATCTAACATTTCTAAAAACATGCTATTTTATTCTATAAGGATGAACGTTTGGTATTCTCATTAAACGTGGATATTTAGTAAATATAATTTTTTTTAGATAACATCTTATAAAGTAAGCATTTTTAAACAAATTGATAAAGCAAAAATGCATGAAAAAAAGCAAAATGGAAGAGAGCCTACACTTCATTATAATTCCGACTAATAGATTTACTTCATATCATTGTCTGGAAAAGTAATAAAACTACAAACTTTAAGCTACTTTTCTTTTGCGTCGTTCAGCAACGGAGATGTCTTAAGGAAAATGGAAACAAAAAGATCACTTAGAATCAGAAAGAGACAGCTGAAATATCTTGGATACATGAGGAAGGAGAGCCTGGAGAATTTGTCGCTCACAGGGCAGATCGAAAGCAAAAGGGACAAAGTCAGCAGGCTATCTGATGAGTTTGTGTGAATGGATGGTGGAACGAGGAGGTGGAGGGCTTGGCAAAGGGAGAGAATTTGCTACAAGAGATAGGGGTTGCGGAGAGCCGTGAGTGTTCACTTCCTAAAATGACACGGCACATAAAAGAAGAGGTTATTCCTTACCCCCTGGCAAAAATCTATCAGTTTCAGGTGATGCATCTTGCGTTCCAAAGGTAAATACACAAACCTACATTCCTAGATACGCGTTAAAAATATATACATGGCACATCCGTACGCTTCTCTACGCTATAAAATACGTGGAGTGAACAGGTTACAGTAGCGAGTATGCAGCCAAATATTTTGCCGTATGCGGAAGTTCGGGGAGGGGAGGAGGAGGAATGCGCAACGAGTCGAAACGCGTAATGCGAACGAACGCAGCTAGCAAGATATGAGATTGGTAAAGATAAGATTTTATGCCAGAACGGAAAAATGGAAATGTACTTGAGAAAGACCGCGAAACAAAACAAAAACAATCAAAAGAAAAAGAAGTGGGGGAGACGTTAAAGACGCTAAGACGAAAGAAATGTGTAAGAAGGGACCAATGGGAAAATAAAAAGTGGAAGATGGAGATTTCTATTCACACTATTTACATTAGGTCTATTGTCCTCATTTCTGTATATCGATCTGGGTAATCTGCAAGGAATTCTGAGCTGAACTCTTTATTAAATCTGCAGGGGTAGACTGTTCTCGTTCCACTGTCCAGTTATTGCTCGTCCGTTTCCACTGGCGAAACTGCCAGACCTAATGACTGAACTCACAATCCAACTTCATTCTTTAAGACTAAAATTTCACTTTTTAAGAAAAAAAAGGGGGGGAGACAAAACGGGGATAAAAAACTCAAATACGTGTACCCTATAAAAGATAACTTTTATATTCATAAGAAATAACCCCGAATGAAAAAAAAAAAATCATTAAAAAAATGCAGGTCGCATTAGCTTTCCTTGGAAATTTTTTGTTTTGTTTTTATTTGTAATGATTTAAAAAGCAAAATTCTTTTGATATGTGATGATAGCTAATTGCGTAAATAAAACTCCGAGATTATTCATGCAGAAAATATAAACCATTAAATTACAAAATGACTTAAATATGGCCGTTCTTTTTAATAGTGTGGATCGTATAAGCCTTCCTTGGATATTTTTACTTTTAAAAAGTCAGAATTCTTTCTGACATAAAGTAAGAGTTAATTATATAGATAAAAATTCGACTTTACTCAAACAGAAAATGTAACTAATTGCAAATACTTAAATATGGCTGCCAATTTTTTTTATAGTACAGGAAATCTTAGTCTCTGGAAGCCATGTTGAACTTATAAATAAGCTAAATAAGCTATAGCTTAGGGCACTGCATCGGCGGAGCGTCATTTTTCTTTTTTAAATATATATTTTTTTTAGCATTAGTTATTCTTTAACACGAATTCATAAAAAAATATATATAATTGATAATAATAATAATAATAATAATAATAATAATATTGTACGTCAAAATGAACATAATACTATTAACTTATACTATTGTAGCCAAATGCATAATAATTACAAACATGATGAAACAACACTGAAAAACATAATAGGTAGAAATATTAAACCCATTAATAATAAACACGTTAAATTCATCATATATTATAAACATTTAAAACAATTGACGTTATAGTCTCTAATAATCGTACAACCACACAACTAAATCCTCTACAAAAAAAACCCAATGTAGTGTATCAATTTACATGCCCATTCAGAGATTTATCTCTGATGCTAATAATAATCCACTACATAGATTGGTTTACTACAACCACGCTCTCTTGTAGACTTACCTGTCACCTTTCTGATCTTAGTTCTATTAAACAACATTTTTAGAAAAACATAGCCATGTACATAATATTAAACAGATATTAGTTGATAACACAACAATACTCATGCATACACACAGTAAAAGAACCTTCAGATATTGGAGGCCATCTACATTAAAACAAAGCAACCCACACTCAACAAAATTACATTTCAAACTAGTCACAACACATTATATTGCATCTAGACATATGGTTCTGTTGTTAATATTTCAGTCTATTGTGTGGTATGACATCATAGAACTGCATCTTGAATTTATAACCTGCGTCTGCTATTCCGCGATCATTATCGTCGCATAGCAATCTTCTATGTCAAAATAACAAAATATCATCTTTGATGGTGAATATCTTTGTTTTAAATGTCTGTATAACCACTCTGAGGATGGCTCATGTGAGCCAAAATCTTAGATCAAGGACCAAGCATAAAAAAAAATATCCAAATTTTGGACAATTTTTGTCTTTATTTTCATCCGAAATTAAAGCAAAATTTGAACATTAGAACGGCTCATGATCAAACATAATAGACATTCATTGTCTGTTATATTTAATAATATAGGTTTAAATAATGATATTATATATATATATAATATATATATATATATATATATATATATATATATATATATATATATATACTATAATATATATATATCTATATTTGTTTCTAAAATGCCAAGTATGAATACAGCTTAATGATAAAATTGAATATATGAACAACTTGTCAATTTCTTCTTATAAAGCCAAACAGGAATCAGTACAGTATTAAATTATTTTTAGTATTTCATAATGAAATTGCAAATGCCATGTTTAAAAACAAGAAGGTTCAACAAAATATGCAAATCTAATTTCATGTTGGCTTTGGGCAAAACAGGAGTCCCTAGTTGTTTATTAATAGTTATCCTGAGTAGGATGATCCAAATATATACACATTAGCAGTAAGACTTATTCAAAATATAAAAAATATTTCTGCACACAGAGCACCATTCTTTTTACAAAAAGCATTTCAATGTCTGTTAAATGTTAAAAGAAATTACACATGAAGATGATAGTCTTCTGTCAATTAACATTGTTAAACAGTAAAGTCCAGCACAAATTTATCATAATTATCACAAAAAAAAAAAAAATGTGTGGCAATTGAAAACTTATTTTGTATGTTTCATTAATTACTGCTAAACTTAATATGAAAAATGCCTTGCAATCTATTTTTTTTTTTGAAAAACATCTTCAGAATGTTCTTTAATTGGCATTCAAATTTAAAATGTCAATGTGCATGTAAACTTTGATCTTTTATATATATATATTACAAAATGAGCTCTGAAAAGTTTTTTTTTTGACCAAGAATCTTTTAATGATCTGATGTTTGGCCTTTTCTTGGGAAATCTTAACTAACTCAGAAGTTTTCAGCATATAATATATTTTACTTATAAAAACAAGATTCTTTTTAGGATTATTACAAACTGGAATAAATATATCAACAATAGTTTTTCAAACCATAAATTCTTGACTTTCAACAGATGTGAAATTCAAGCAAAGGAAAGTTTTTCAACCCTCAGAATCATAAAAAAATCAGCTTACTAAAACATTCATTAACTTGTACATGTAGTTTAATCTCCTTCCAGTGGCAGAATTAAACAATGGTCTGGGGACTAATAATAAAGCTGAATGTTCAAAACCTGTAGGGGTTGTAATCTGACATTGGGTAATTTTATTTTGCATTTTCATATATCTTCAATAAATTATACTGAAATATTTCTTGATTCTCAGCAGGTACCTACATAATTAACTGGAAGCCAAAATTCATGGTTCTATCTTATGATGCAAAATTCACTAATTTAAAGAAATTTATCTCATTTCATTATCAGTAAGTTAACCCGAGGAATAATTTTTTTTTTTTTTTTTACATAGATACATATATGAAATATATTTATATTTATATATTGAAAACAATTTTTCAGATATTGAATGACTTTTGAACAGTAACATCTTTTTAGTTATTTTGTTAACAGAAATTTTGAATTTTTCTTTTTGTGATTTTATTGGGCTGATACTTTTATGTAAAGAATTGTTTGTTTTAAATTTTCATCTAAAATAAATTCCAAACAATAGCATTCCAGATTATGACGATTAATCAAAATCAGATCTGTATGGACATAAAATTAAATACGTTTATTAAATTCTTTCTGCATTTTTTAAATAAAAACATACCTTAAGGGTATATATGACACGTGTTTGAAATTTAAGATAAAGCATCTTTATTTAAAGTATTTTTAATTCTGCCTATATTAAAAAGATTCAATTGAATCACAAAAAATGCCAAAATGTACAAAATAAAAAAAAAAAAAAAAAGAAAACCGATGAGTGGAAAAAAACATTCAAAGCCATATTAATTCTATATTTACTTAAGCATTACATTTGTATTAAAGTTTCAGAAAATGAATAACAATAAATTTTTAGTAATAACAAGTAATAATTTTTGATTAAGAGAAAATGGACTAAAATCAAATTAATTACTTAAACAAGACATATTTTTAAATTTATATTTTAAACCATTGTAGCCAATACCATGAATATTTATGTTTCATCATTTTTGTCCAGTATATTTGCAGACATATCTCCACTTTAAAAATGGAAGGTTATTTTTATGAAAGTAAGTTAATATTAGTATTAAATTGTGTTTATTGTTTATATACAGGAACCATTTTTTGACATTATCAAACACAAGAATCAAAAACTTATGGAGAATAAAAAAAATGTTTTCTTAAAATTTCACTTATTTGAATGTGAATCACAATATTTTTTTTAAATAATGAAAATTAATATTCCAAGGTATATAAAGTTGATGCTTGTCATGAAAAAAAAATCATTAGATAAAATAGTCATATAATTAGATTTTTTTCTCATAAAATTTTAACAATTAATTAAAGGTATTCTTTATAATGCAATTGGGAAAAAACATTTAATCTGTTTGAATAAAATTTCCTAAAAAAAAGTGTGTGTAAGATTAAACGGAAGAAATATTTGATGGCTTATTACAAATTTTTTTCAAAAATATTACCCTGTGTCCACGTACTGCAGTATCACTTATTATAGAATGAATACCACAAAAAGTGTGTTCTACCAAGAATCTCCTTTTGCTGTCACAGATCTTAGTTTTGAAAGATGAAGGGAACTCACAAACATGATATCAATTTTTCCTGAAAAATCAAACAGGAAAAAAGAAATTTATGGAATTGACATTTATTTTTTAGAAATACCAGATTATCGAAAAAAAGTACCATTTAGTATAATTTGTAAGAATATTATTATTTTTTATGGCCGTGAAAAAAATTCATCATAAATGGATAGGTTACAATTTTAATTTTTGTTTTTAGGATGTATTTGATAAATTGAAATATCCCAATACCAAAATTGGATGTATCCAATATGAGCAGTGTGTCTAATAGGCCCAAATTGGATAAAAATAAGACCAATTTTTGATCAGATAAGTGTTTATCCTAAAAATTCATTTTAATTAATAACAACAAACAAAAGTAGCCTGAACTATCAGTGGCGACATAATCTTTTTTTTCATAGTATTTCAATGAATGGATGATAAATCCCAGAACATACTTCAGAGGCGGGAAAAGATTGGCGGACCAATTCCTGAGGATTAAACTGCCCCAAAAACTACTGCACATATAAATGATTAAAAAGCTATAAAAATAACAAGTTATCTACTGAACTACATCAATTTTGTCATTCAAATATAAAGACTAAAAAAGTTTTTGAAAGGATATAGGACATTGCAAATTATAATATATTAATGGAGACAAGTAAATGTTTAAACATTCAAATATGGGTCACCCCCAATTGAAGAAAGGAATTGGACATTCAAATATAAATACCCTATCCCAAAGCAACTGAATGAAAGGATTAAGTTTCAAAATTTAAATAACAAACATATCATTGAATCAAAACATTTTAAAAAGCCTTCCTAAGCTTGGATGAATGAAAAACAGAATTCAAATATAAAGCATTGAACTTCTAAACCAAGAAAATGATGAACATTCAAGACTTGTAATATTGATGAATCTGTAAATTTTTGGACATTAGTTTATAAACAGCATTACCCCAAACCAAATTTACCTAAAAAAAAATAAAAAAAAAAATAGATGGATTACAAAAAATAAAAGGGGTAATATTTTTTTAATAACTGATCCTGTTTTCTTGCTTTTGCACAATAAAATTAATTATATAGGAAAATACAGAGTTTTTAAACAAATTGTGTGATAAAAAGGGAAACAAAAAATAGTATATGGGGATCCCCCTTCATTTAAAATCGTCCTGGCCATATTTTATTTTGTAAAATAATAATTTTAAATAGTTACAATTGTAGATTATATGTTGAATTAACAAAACTTTGTCCATCTATTTATTCCAATATTTATTTATGATGCGTGTGGTGAAAAATGATATCCTTATCCAAGACTAAATGTCTGCAAATGGAAATATCCACCAAATATTAAAATTACACGCCTGTTTAAGACGTAAGAGGTTACTGAACATTGACAGAGAATAATGGAGAAAAACTTGTCTATTAACATCCATTAATAAAAGAACAAGAATTAAGATAACGATTGCGCCTAAATCTTTAAAAGATCAAAGTTGACTTGAAAGCAAGCAGCCGGAAGAGAGTTCTTCAAGCGAGAAGAGTTATAGGAGAAACTGTTAGCGTAGAACTTACGGTTTCATCTATTTAAACTGTAAAATGATGAGACCTTGCCGTCAAAAATACTGATATTTTTAAAATTATTTCATCCTAAGCAAGGCGAGAATGCCACTAACACGTAAGTTGAGTTACTGAGTGTTAGAGAATACGAGGAAAATATTATTAAGGAGAGAGGACAAAAAAAAAGACAAAAGAAAAAAACAAGAATTAAGAAGACAGAAGATAACGATTGATATTGTATATAATTTTGAAGATCAAACAGGCAAGCAAGAAGCCAGAAGAGAGTTTGACAAGCGAGAAGTTCGATAAAAGAATCAGTTAACATAGAAGTTACGGTGATATCTATCCATTTCGCCAGTAAAAACGATAAAGCCTTGCCGACAATCCAGTACTGTGCTTAAATTCACAAATTTTAGGTACTATACAGAAAGTTCATCAGAACAATTGGCACGAAACAGTCCACATGTCGTAAGCCTCTTGCTGCTCTATCGCTATTTCAATGGAGAATGTTCAGATGAACTACACTCCTTAGTCCCACCAATCCTAAACTTCCCGGCTAAGGCCCTCCTTGGCACGCCTTATTCCATTCATTTTCCATTGGTGAGATTTAAGTTGCACTCAAGCAGCTTCTTCACACGAACCACTGCCTTGTGTAACTGACTCCCAAGAGGTTGCTTTCTCGATCACTACAATCTTAACCTAGGGTCAACCGTTAACTTCCCCACATATCCGTACAAATTTTGTAATCCTCTACCTCGAGTGGCTCCCGAGCCTTGTAGAAGGTGAGCATCATTGTAAGAAAAAATAAATTTTACACGAGATACACAACCTAATCAAGTTCATTCAGCTGCCTACCATTTGTTTGTCCAATTTTGTCATTCAATTACCCACCATTTGTCTGACATATAAAACTTATATATCTTATAGTCTTCCATAACCATACTTATGACAAAGAGCAAACATTTTAAATTTAGTCACTGATATTTTTTCTTAAAAGGAATCAAAATTATCGTTCATTCTAAACATTCCAAGTACCCCCCCAAAAAAAACAACTATGTCCAGACAACCGAAATGTTTTTATTGATTTTAACTTGAGCAAATCAACAAGCGTGAAACCTAGTTCCACACAGTAGTAATAGTTTCGTTAGAAAACCATTATTCCGATATGATAAAAATCATTAAAAAAAAGTGGAAGGAGTATGTACACCCGCCCCCAAACCGCAACATGGTGCAGGAAGTTTAACTGTGCCATAAGGAAGACCCTCGTTCAATATTTGTGTGGTCTTTTAGCCAGCTGATAACGAAACGCAAAGAATTCCACTATTTTCCACTCGTACGGAGGCAATATTTGCCAGAGCGTGGAAAAGCGGAATTCTGGGTAATGACATCATCAGCGTCTCTGACGCAATTTTATCAGATCATCTACTTTTTTTTTTTTTCCTACTTTCTGCTGAAAGTGCTTTCAGTTTCCGAATTTACCCAATCCAATCAAAAAGATAACCTTTTTATTTTATTTTTTCATTCGCTTCTTTCCGCTTTCTTAAATTTAATTTCCTTTCCTAAAATTATTTTTTTCTCTCAGGGTAGTTTTCAGTTATTTTTCATCTCATCAAAATCAATCTTTAATAAAAAATATTCACAGAATTTTATCTCGATTCTGTTCAGAAACGTATTCGAGTATTCAAACCAGTGAGGTAGTGCAAAAACTTTAGGGACAAAAGCGGTCAGAATCGCTGAGGTTAATATTTTTCTATCTTTGAAAAAGTACCCACTACTCGCCAGAAGTAAAAAAGCCAAAGTAAAAAAAAAAAAAGCAAGAAAAAAAAAGCAAGAAAAAAAAAAGAAGAAAAAAAAAGAAGAAAAAAAAGCAGCAAAAAAGAGAGAAAAGCAAGAAAATAAAGAAAAAAAAGTGGGAAAACAGAATTGCAAGATGAACTTCATTAATGATCGTCTTTTTTTTGTTTTTTTTTATAAATATCAAAACACTCGGGTTAAATACCAACTCTTGTAAAATATTTAAAACATTTTCAGCACAATCGAAAAGTGCTACGAGGTGGGATCAATAATTTCATAGCCTGATTATCAGCTACCTGCATCCGAGATTTTCATTGCATAATGTTTGATTTATGTGATTAATATTCACAAGGAAATTAAGTGCATTGTCAAGGAAAATGATTATGTTGCGGAATAGATATTTGTTGTGTAAAATAGATTTTTTTTGTAATTAAATCAATATGTCTGTAGCCTAAGTAAAACAGAAGTGTATTTCTATTTCAATTGATACAATCTCATTTCACAGCGAGGTACAAAACAATAAAGAAATTATCAGAAAAAAAAAGCTAGAGTAAAATAAACTGATTCATACACTCACGTCTTGTATTTTGCATCAGCAAAATTTATTAACGCATGAACTTGAAAACTATGGGGGGGGAGGGGAACGAAAAAAGATAAGTGAAAAAAAAATCAGCAAAACCAAAACATGTCAGCATCAAACAGCTGCAGAATTTTAAATATCTGGGAAGTGTTTTAACAGAGAACGACGAATTCGACACCAAAATGCGAACAAGCATTGGAAAAAAATGAAAGAAAAACAAGAATGAAGAAAAAACGAAAGAAAAACGAGAATGAAGAAAAAAACGAAAGAAGAAAAAATGAAAGAAGAAAAAAACGAGAATGTTGGAAAAAACAAAAGAAAAAGAGTGTTGGGGAAAAAAGGAAAAGGAAAAGAGAATGAAGAAAAAATTAAAAAGAGAATGAAGGAAAAAACGAAAGGAAAAGAAGAAGAACATCAACAAACAAAAACAAAAACTAAAGAAATGTGTGGGGAAAGCTGAAAGACTGCTTTTTCTTCCCTTTCTGATTTTTTTTTTTCTTTTCCACCATAATTATCAACTAATGTATAAAAATGTAAAAAAAGACCCAACCACTAAAAAAAAAAAAAAAAAAAAATAAAATAAACTAAAAAATGTATAAAAAAGAAAAAAAATTCCCTTCTAATAAATAATAATAAAAAAAATGGATGAATTCATTCTTGGCAAAAGAAAGGAAGAAAAACACACACACACACACACAAACGGTCTCACTTTTCTCTGACAAGCGTTCTAAATCTGATGGCATTTTATTGGCCTTTTATCACCAGAAACGAGATTCGGTGAAAGCGTTCCTCCTCTATCATCCACACTTTTTGAACTCGGGTTTAACAGCCGAAGCAAATAACGCGCCAACATGATGAAGACGCCATCCTGTCATTGAGAGTGAGCGCCCGAGATGTAAAAATCTCTCTCTCTCTAAAAGTTAGTATCCTTTCTCTCACACACACATATTATATATATATATATAAGTTGTTCATTAAATCAAAGCCAAACCTGAATAACGAATTACATCAAGTGTAAAGACGAGGGCAGTTTTAGTCAAAGATTATATCATTATTAGGTGCATATATTGATGTGTGGTACAAATGCAGAAGGATGTGCACTTATGTTTTATAGATTGCGCAAAAGCATTTGATGACGTATGGTGCAAGGATATATTTGAACTGCCATAAACACTTGATCTATTTGGAAAAGGCATTAAAATAATGCAGAACTTATATTGAAAGTAAACCGCCTGCATTCAGACAGAAAATGAATTATGTAGGTGCACAAAAACAGAAAGGAACGTGAGACAAAGATATGTCCTTTTCCCATACTTATTCAGCTTTTACGGTAACGCTATCCTAAGGAAACTGGAGACCATATCAGGATTTTTTTTTTTTTTTTATTGATGAGCGTAATATTAATAATATAAAGTACGCAGGTGTCACTGTGTTGATGGCCGACAGTGAAAGAAAACTACAGGACTAGACAAAGTCGTGGAAGAAAATGAGAAAAATAAGACTAACCATCAACAGCAAGAAGACAGAAATTTTGGTCATCAGTGAGAGAAAAAGGCCAAGATGCGAGTTAGGAATTGGAGATGTCAGCATCAAGCAAGTGCAGAATTTTAAATATCTGGGCAGTGTTTTAACAGAGGACAGAGATTTCGACACCAAAATGTGAACAAGCATTGGACTAGCAAAAGAAGCATTCCAAAAGTTAAGCAAGGTGCTGAGAAACAGAAATATTTTATTAGAAACAAAAAGGGATAGGAAGTTGTGGAGATCCATGCCCTTAAGGAACGCGGCACATAGAAGAGGAAGAAGTTGGTAGATCCACTTCTTTGACTAAATTGATCGGTCAAATTTGACTGATTTTTATTGTAGAATTTTTTTCTTTTATTCCACTTTTATTTTTTCTATATTTACTCATTATTTATCTCCCATTATTATCTCTATATGAATAGCATATTATTTAGCTACTTAAAAAAAAAATCTGTATCACCCCATGCAAAGCAGTAAAGCCACTAAGGTACAAAAGGTTACAAGGTGAGGAAGAATTAGGAACAAAAACGTTAATAACGAGCGTGATGAAGAAAAAATTGAGGGCAACAAAAATGTGGGTCTACAAAAGGATGATGAGAATTCCATGGATAGAGCGAGCAAGCAACGAGGAAGCCTTGAAGAAAATTGTAGCAAAAAGAACAATTATATAATCAGGAAGAAATAGCCGAAATTTATTGGGTACATAAGGAAAGAGGGTTTGGCAAATTTAACCCACACAGGGCATATTGAGAGCAATAGAGATAGGGAGAGGCAGCAAGTCACTTACTTGACGAGCTTATGAAATTGGATGGTGGAAGGTGCGTAGAAGCCTAAGCAAAGGGAGATAACTGCTAAAGGCCACAAGGGATAGCGATTGTTTTGTTGTTGCCTTAATTAACTTGCTTAGTTATTAAAATGAAAACCTTATCTAAAGAGAAAAAAAGCCAAGATGCGAGTTAGAAATTGGAGGTGTCAGCATCAATGCAGAATTTTAAAGATCTGGGAAGTGTTTCAACAGAGGACGGAAAATTCGACGCCAAAATGTGAACAAGCATTGGACTAGCAAAAGAAGCATTCCAAAAGTTAAGCAAGGTGTTTTTTCTTCTTAGAAACAAAAATAAGAAAAGAAAAAAAACAAATGCTGGATTGCTGTGTTAATCATTTTTTATATGGCAGTGAATGCTGAACAATCTCCCCACGGATGAGGAGAAAACTAGAGGCAGCAGAAATGTAGTTCTACAGAAGGATAGTGAAAATTCCATGGACAGAGCGAGTAAACAAGAAAGTCAAAAAAAATTGCAACAGAAAGAACTCTTCTAATTAGAATCAGGAAAAGACAGCTGGAATGCATTGGAAACATAATGAGGAAGGCGGGAGTATAAAACTTAAACGGTATGGGGCCAATTGGGGTCGACAAAGACAGGGCAAGGTAGCGAGCCACGTACCTGACGAGTTTGTGTGAATCGATGTTGGAAGTGGGGGCGGTAGCATTACTAAAGGAAGAGAAACTGCTAAGGGCCACAAGGAATAGCAAGTTGTGGAGAGTCATAATCGCCTATGTCTTGAAGAAGCGCGTCATATAGAAGAATTGATGTTGGTAATGTAATTGTTTTGCCTTTTTTTGTGTGTGGCCTGATACATCAGAACGTGGATGATAATGGCTCTTCACAACTTCCTGTCCTTTGCAGCACTCAGTAAATGTTGGCTTTTCGCTGCTTTCCTCTGTCCCTCTTACTTTTAATCCGACCTGTGAGTGTTAAATTTTCCAAGCCCTCTTTCCTCATGTGCCCTAGAATTGTAAACTGTCTCTTCCAGATTTTAAGTGTAAGTTCCCTTTTTGTTTCAATTTTCTCTAGAACTTTATCGTTGCTAACTAGTTTTTTATATATATATATATATATATATATATATATATATATATAATTAGATATAACAGACAATGAAAGTCTATTATGTCTAATCATGAGCCGTTCGAATGTTTACTTTAATTTCTGGTGAAAATAAAGATAAAAATTGTGCAACATTTGGATATTTTTTTTACTAAGTTGGTCCTAACCTTTCGGCTCACATGAGTCATCTTCATAGGGGTTATACAAACATGAAACAAAGATATCCACCATCAAAGATAATATTTTGTTATTTTGTGGGGAAATGCTACTACTCATGCATAACACGCACCTCTTGATTAGTAATCAAACCCTATAAATTGTACCTCTCCAATTTAATTACGACCAGTGTTTCCTACTCTTATTTAAAAAATGGTTTTAAACATAGAATAATATTCTAATTTAGTTTTATGATAATTCTTATTTTACGGCAATTTTAAAGATTTTTTGTAGCTGTGCATAATACGCATCTCTGATTTTGCTTATTATTTTTTAGAAAAAAATGCGTATTAAGCATGGATAATTACGGTAATATCTGTCTAATGTTATGTACATGTCTATGTTTTTTAAGAAATGTTGTTTAATAGAATTAAGAACAGAAAAATGACAGGTAAGTCTACAGGAGGGCCTGGTTGTAGTAAAACCAATATATGTATCGGGTTTATTATATATATATATATATATATATATATATATACACAAATGTAAAAGAACGAAGAGTAAGATTTCAGCGTTCAAAACTTTAATTTAAAACAGGGCTCAACACAAAAGTAGAGCAATAAATATTTATTTATTATGCAGTGTTATATATATATATATATATATATATATATAGAGAGAGAGAGAGAGAGAGAAGGCCGTGATAATAAAAACTGAGGGGTGTTGTTCACTGTGTTCATGGCAAATATTTGCACAAACTCCTTGTTATAAGCACTTCCAAGAAGTGTGGCTGGTTCTACAAAATCCTTCACCACTCTAAACATATCTTTTGTGTGGATAGTCTGCAGTTCAGTTCGGTGTTCCTTCTTTGGTATTCCACCTTGAGCAACAAATCCACTGGCGAGATAGTTAAGGCGACGTAGACAGGTACAGGATTAAAAACTGAACTGAAAGACACTCATACGTCGAATAAAAAAAAACAAAAAAAAACTGGAAAGTCCATCATATATATCTCGAATGTAATTTCTTATTTTAAACATCATATTTAGTGGATAGACGTGTTTGAGTAAACAAACCTGTTTTTTTTTTTTAAGCAATGTAAATTTACGTCCGGCTCGGAATAAGAAACCAGAGAGCCAAGTTCGAATTCTAGTTCGTTATATCCACTTATGTGCAAATACACTTGAGAAAGGTATGAATCCATCTCATCTCCTCCAGCTATGGGTTAACTAAAAAGACGCACTAGGTCTGATAGCCTTGATTGGTAGCCAGTCTACCGCAGAAAGAAATAGCAATATACTGCGGGAAAATCTCCAGCCCAGTGAGTCATGAATCGAAAGCGTCACCATCACCCAAGTGTGTATGACGCACGGTACTTACCTGACTGACTAAAATTTACGTCAATCAACGTGTGCATTCGAGAGTTAATACAAAAAAATATGCTTTCCGGTTGGGTTCAAACATGCATCCTCTTTTTCGGGAACTATCATTAAGCGCAGTGTGCTTTAGCCTGCTCAGCCACAGGAAACTCCACTGATAGATTTTTATCATGGACGATACACAAAAAATATCAGATTCAGCGTACTCATGAGTATGGTTGAAGAACCCACCGTGAGAAAAACAAAAAAAAAAAAAAAGATAAGGATACTAGTTAAAATTTATGGCATAATTTCCCTTGTAGTGCAGTGTTTAATCCTAACAGCTGAGTCAGTTGCCATTTGACAATGATGACACCGACTGGTGATAATAAAAACGTTAGGAGAGCGAAGAAATCGAGTGATGATAAGACAATCACCTTAAATGAGACTATTAGGATTGGGTGAGGCTATGAAGACAATTCAGACACGGGCTGATATCGGCTAACCCAATGACCTTTTTGACGACTTAGCAGTTAAAAGGCATGGGAAGTGTCGGTAATGGTACAAAGAAATATATTGGAGTGACATTAAAATATATATATATATATATATATATATATATATATATATATATATACACGAGAGAGAAATTGTTTTTGTTACGTTTCAATTTTTGAATTTATTTTTTCTTTTTATTGGTTGTTTGATATTTGAAAACTTAACGATATTTTCCACTACTTTTACTTCTGTTTATAAATACAAACTGGATTAACAGCGATATACGTTGACACACCAATTCTCGTACAATCACCGAAGTTAAGCAATGATGAGCCCGGACAATATCTAAATAGGCGAACGCTTGGGAATACCAGGTGCCGTAAACTTGAATGTGTGGGTGGTGTAGTGGATAATGGCTAGAGATTGAAGTGCCGAGTTTCTATTCCTGTCGGGTTCGTTATACTCATTTACACGCAAATACACTTTGGAAAGCTATGAATCCATCTCTTCTCCCTCTAGCTATGGGTTAATTAGTAGGAATGTATCAGTAAATCATTGTTATCTCCAAAAATTCTTATACTTTAAAAATATTTTCTAACTTTAAATAACCCGTAAAAGGTTGATAAGCCGTAAAAATCAGGTCAGTCAATAAATACAAGTTGTAAAATAAAAACCGGACATTTAAGTTGATAATGTCCCTCAGAGGACGAAACGTGTTGGTAAAGAAAAGTTTATCTTTTATCTTTATTTGTTTTCTTTATACATACTTTATTTTAAAATCACAGTCTATGCTGAAATAAACAATTCTAAAATATAGATAGTTGAGATTATTTTTTATCTATGATATCAAACGTCCCTTTTTTCAGTGATCCCTATTCTAAAGCCACATTCTACGCTGAAATATAAAAATTCTAAAATATAGACAATTGAGATACTTTATTTGAATTTAAGTAAAAATGGCACTGGTGAAAATACCCCCAAGTAAAAAAAAAAAAAAAAAAAAAGTTTTTATGAGAAGGCTGGAAAAAACAAATATCACCATTTTGTTGTCTACCAGCACCCATCTATCTGGAAACTTATCAGATTAAGAATGTTTGTGAGTGTAGTGATAGCAAGGGACTCACTTGGTGAACTACCCAGGAAGAAATCATAGAAAGTATATGTTGATTTCCAACAAAGACTAAAGAACAAAGACGACACAGAAGAAAGGAAAAACCTTCATTAAGTGTTACGTGAAATCATAACATAAGATTCTAGTTATTACATTCTGTTTCTAAATGTTGATATAAAACGGTGTGCTCCTGTCTAAACATATCTGATTTTATCATAATTGTTTTTCATGAATTTTAAACCTATAAATTTATATTAACAAATAGAGGTAAAACAATTGTTTTTTTTATTATTAATATTAAAAAATAAACAAATAAGTTATACAGGGTATACCTAAATTCTGTTCACATAGGCAAAAATGCATATTTTCAAGAAATGAAATTTTCAACATTTTATTGAATTGGAATATTAAAAAAAAACATCTTCGATATGATTTCCATCGTTTGTAATGCAAAAATTGATGCGCTTTACAAGATTCAAGTGAACACGATGCACTAACTCCACATTGCCGTCAATTTTAGCACATTTACTATTTATGCGTTCAATCAAGTGTGTTGCATCTGTGATTTTCATTGAGTACACCTACTCTTTTAGCATACACCAGTAAAAAAAGTCAATTCTATCTTCTTTCGAAAAAAAAAAAAAAAAAAAAAAACTATGTTTAATCTGTGGTGGTAAAAAAAAAAAAAAAATCCCTATGTGTCTAGACTTTAGGGCCACCGTGCATAAGATATATTAAAAAATAGATTTAATTCAAAACCAACTTTTTTTGCCAAAAGTGTATATTTCAATAAACTTATTTTTTTTCCTATTTTTTCACTTCTGCCATTTTTACTCGTGCAACATTAACCGTGTCACTATTACCGTTTATCATTTTATTTTTTTCTGAATATTTACACACATTTATTAGTAACTACATTTGAATCAACTGACACTAATACTAAAATAGGAAAAAAAATCTCTTTCAAATCAAGATTGGCTCAGCAATGTACTTACACACGTACATATAACATAATTAAGATATAGAACCTGGCACGATTTATCATGTAAACAAGGAGGAGGTGAGTGAACATGGAGTTGAAAAGGACAGGTAAAAGTGGTTGGGACCCTCCTATTTCTTTCTTTTCCCCTAAGAAATGATCAGAGGTCAGGATGTATCGACAAAACAGGGGAGCAGTACTTTAATGATACGATTTCGTTTTCTTTTAAAGAGGAACCAACCCATTCCTATTCTTAAAAAGTATCTCTTGAATTGATTGTATCCCTAAATATACGATAGAGCAGTCGATATTATTTACTCTTGGGCACAATAAGAAAAAAAAAAAAAAACAGTGACAAACTAGAATTTTCTTTTGCAAAACGCTGACACGTGTTCAAATCCTCACGGTGTTTATGATTGTTCAAGTTATCGCTAACATTTTTTTTGTTAAGATTTACAAAAAAAAAAAAAAAAAAAAATTACGGCCACAAAAACAATGCAAATTTACTGTATTAAGCTGCGCAGCCTAGTAAAACCAACTGTTCTTTGTACCCTTAACAGTTTGTACTTCTCCCAAAAATTTGGTTTCAATTGGTCAATGTATGAATATTTTAGAGGATGCAACGGACGGAAGTCACAAAATTACACACACACTATATATATATATATATATATATATATATATATATATATATATATATATATATAATATTTAATGTGATTGATGGCGAAATCATCGCTAACACGGTTAAATAAGACATTAACTCATCAATTCCTTAAGGATCATAGTATTCAACGAATTGATATTAAGTTAATGACACATTAAGCCTTGTTAGCGAAGTGATTTAGCCATTAAAACACATTGCTAATTAATTCTTTGTATGAATTGTTTCTCTCTTTATCTCATTATATATATATATATATATATATATATATATTATATAATTTTTGAAAGGCTTTTACATCGATTTGAATCAATTTCACTCTATGGAAGGGTAGTAAAGCCACTAAGACCCAAGGGGTGTGAAAGAGTAATCAAGAGATAGCGATTGACATTGCATTTAAATCTTTGGAAATTAAAGTTGGCTGGAAAACTTGGAACCGGAAGGGAGTTCCACAAGCGACAAGTGCGAGAACTGAAACTTAGCATAGCACATACGATTACATTTAGCCAACTCAACTGAAAATTCTCGAAATGCGCTTAAATGAAAAAAGTTTTAGGTACCATAGCGAAGAGCTCATCCGAACAATTACCGTGAAAATATTTATAAAAAAAAAAAAAAAAAAAAAGGCACAGAGAGGCAACCTTACGGCGGTGGGAAAATGACTGAAGCTGAGCCGTCAAATCAGGACCGATAATATTGCTGATTCTTCTTTAGATTTTATCAAAGAGCTCAAGGTAATTAGCAGGAGCACCGGACGATGTGTGGCAGCAATATACCAAGCATGGACGTATCCTACGTTATCCTTGCTATAAACGTTATTTTTAGTGGTTGAGTAAGTTTGTAGTAATCTGGAAAACATCTTCTTGCGAGTCGGATCCACAGAGCAGTGGTTCCTTAGAAGCTGCTGCTCGATGCGGAACTTCTCATCAATGGAACGTGAAAGGAATGATGGTGGTTCACTACAATGTGCATAGCATATCGAGTCTTAGCCCTGAAGGTTAGAACTGGTGGAATTAAGGAATGTAGTTCCTTTGAACACTTTCCAAAGAAGTAACCAGTGGTGGCATCCTACCGGTTCGCACGATTCTTAAAATTATAAAAGCTTAGCGAAGCAATTGTTGGATTATCCGAAAATAATCTTTTATATTAATAGCCGATGGTGTAGGTAAAATGCTAGTTACGCTACCCCCACGCCTAGTAAAACTCTAATAGACACATGCCTCCTAAGCAATAAGTTTCATAAAATAAATCAAAATTAATGAATTAGCTAATATCGTGAAGCCATATTCTTGGAATATGGTAGAAACTGTAGTTCCCTGGAAAGATGCCGAAGAGAAGTTACCGGAAGTATTTCGCCAAGAGATTTCTGTTAATGATTTCTATGATTACGTTGAAAACTTAACGAGAAAATACCATGAACATGTTGTACCTAAAACTATCTAAAGAGCTAAAAATATAATACAATTGTTGTAAGTTCTGTGAAGGCTGAAAGATGAGTTTTCTGTGATGAACATAATTTATTTTGACAAAAGTTAAAAATGTGGCAAATCTTTTAGTCCTAATTTTGATAGGTCTTCCACTAGATCGTTGGGACTGCAGCGATTCAGTTCGAATGTGGCTAAGAAACCATAACACAGCTGATGACACTAGAGTCAAAAAGCACAGAAGAGAATAGAATGATGAGAATACAATGATGAGAATAGAATGATGAGAATAGAATGATGAGAATAGAATGATGAGAATAGAATGATGAGAATAGAATTTCAATTTGGAAATAAAGGTTTTCTATTAAATCACCAAAATGGTTTAAATCTTTTTGATACTATAAAGTGATTTGTTTACATTCTCAGATTGAAGAGAAAATAATCAGAATAGGTTCCTAAAGATTATCTGCTTTTATCCAACCAGTCCCTGGAAATTTGGGATGTCTTTATTGGAAGTATCGATAAAGAAGTGAGAGGCTTGGAACGTTTCGTATGTGAGAGAGGTGTTGCAGGACGGAAAATAATTTGTCACCCACAAGGACGCGGAGATTTCATTGAATATGACAGATAAGTAAAATCTTATAAGTCTTTTTTGTTAAGTTTTTCTAATGTCCATACAGTTTTTGTAAGGACTAATGAATTTGAAAATCGCATGGGTTAACAATCATTACTGACAGATTCTGTCCCCTTTCAAAATGAAAAGTTTTTCTTATGTTCTTCAAGTTAAGACAAAATTTACAAGATTTTCCTTGTCCGTCATATTTAATAAAACATGTATGAATGAAAGGTTGCTACCCATATACATGTAACGGGGTTGATAAGTTGGGGTTGATGTAGTAGTAACCCTGACTTGGTATTATTCGAGTATTGTTAAAGTAATTACCCCGTTGCTATATGTATTTGTAGTGTAGGAGAAATCCTTTTCTTTTTTTTATATTGAAAACGAGAGGAATTAATAAGTATAACAATAACATAAATAAAAAGATGAGACACGTGTTGACATAAATAGCAAGAATTTGTATTTTCTTTTTATGATCTGAATTACAGAAAATTGGTAGGGTGTATGTAAAAATGTTCTCAGTGTGTCTTTTGTTGCATTTGTGAGGATAGCATTTGAAACCGTTTGTTTTCATTCTTCACGGTGTGCTGGCAAAGACGTGAGTTTCTGTACTACTACTACGGGTACCCTAGTCTACACTAATCTATTCACTGTTGTGGTGGGAGGGCCGTCTTTAAGATAATGAAATATCTTTCTTTTTTATCATCACTGATGGCAAACATTTTTTTAGAAAGATGAAATATCATCGTCATTCTAGACCATAACATACACATATATCGTGTATAAATTACATTGGTTCTAAATTTAGAGATTCTTCCTTGACAGAACCGTATTTCTATTTCCTTCATGGACTAATCCCCTATATTTAAAACTTCTTCCCTGGTAAAGAAAAAAAAAGTGTTTGAGTGTCGCTGTTTACAACCAATCTGTCGTCCTTGACTTCGTTGAAAAAATAGATATATATTGGGTTTGAAAAACTAGCATAAAGTCGCATTGACGCCAGGAAATAAAAAATAAAGAGGCCAGAAATAGAAATAAAACATCCTTAGCTTAAATTTCCGGTGACAAAAATCACAATTGTTTGGTTGAAAGACTTTCGATGTGTTCATGAACAAACAATATGAAAAGGTCACATGATAATAGAAGTATGATAATAGAAGTATGATTCACACTTTCTCCTAATGCCAGCAGATGATGTTCGAGCCTTGTTAAAAGAGTTTTTTTTTTTTATAACCATGCGGTTTCTTTTCACCCAGTAGATTTGCAAAAGGCTAAGCTAATAATAATAACGACTATGATTTGGACCTTAAAGCAAGTGTGAACAGATTGTATATAAAGAGAAAGAATGGAGGTATAGGTCTTATAAGTGTTCAAGATTGTGTTGAAAGTTAGCGGAGAACTCTGGCAAACGCTGATGAGGATTTTGTAAGGTATGTGGCGTAAGATATGGTTATTTGCGCAGAGAATGTCATTGGCAAGGAGAAATCCCCCCCCTCAAAAGAAAAAAAAAAAAAAAGAAAGAATAGAAGATTTTCTCGAGATGAGATTGCACGGCCAATTTGAGATATCTTAGAAAATTCAGCTGTCTTTTTCTGACTAAGTATATGTGTCCTTTTTGTTGGCATTTTCCTTAAGATATCCTCATCACTTACAGGCTCCATCCATGGTATTTTCTGCATTCTCTGGTAGACCCACATTTCTGTTGCTTCTAGTCTCCTCTTCGTCTAAGAAATGATTTTTTGAAGCCATATTTGAAATCTGAAGCCCCCCACCAAAAAAAAAAAAAAAAAAAAATGACCAAAGCACAGCTCTGTATAATTCATAATAGGATCTAAGTCGCTTCAAGGATGTCTGCAAAAGGGACATGAGGGCGATGTACCAAGAGATCGAAAGTTGAGAATACGTCGGCAATGATCGCTAACGCTGGAGACGCGATTTACGCCGATGGATGGAGCGAGGAGAGGAGAAACGGTGGCTTTCCGCCGGGGAAAAGCGTACTCGATGGTAAGAAAACAACAAATTAACCGTATGCCATCACATTTTCACGACAAGTCGATTGCTTCCTTTTCGATCTCCCTGAATGAAGATCCAAACACATTTTGAAGTTTTTCAAATGTTTACCGCTTCCTCTGCAACAAAAAAAAAACCCAAAACAAAACAAAAACCCAAAACAAAACAAAACAAAAAAACCCAAAACAAAAAAAAAAAAAACAAAAACAAAAAAAAAAAAACCAAAAACAAAACAAAACCCCAAAAAAAAAACAAAACAAACAAAAAACCCAAAACAAAAAAAAAACAAACAAAAACAAAACAAAAAAAACAAAAAAAACAAAAAAAAAAAAAAAAAACAAAACAAAAATAAAAAAAACCAAAACAAAACAAAAAAAAAAAAACAAAAAAAAAAAAAAAAAAAAAAAAAAAAACAAAAAAAAAAAAAAAAAAAAAACAAAAAAAAAAAAAAAAAAAAAAAAAACAAAAAAAAAAACAAAAAAAACAAATTGAAAAAAAAAAACAAAAAACAAAACAAAAAAACAAAAAACAAAAAAAACAAAACAAAAAAAAAAAAAAAAAAAAACAAAACAAAAAAAAAAAACAAAACAAAAACAAAACAAAATAAACTCAGCAAAATGGGAATACATGGGATCCTCGACTTACGACAGAGTTCCATCGATGTATCTAACGCGCGTCTAAGGAACATACACGATTTTCCACTTTCGTTCATCTATGCTAACGCAATTGTAAAGTAATAATCTAGGGCATAACACATTTCTATGACACATGTTAATATAATTAGGACTGAAAATACATGGATCAAATAAATACACATAATGAAATGAAATTGTTGTAATTGTTGTATATTTAAAAGTGATGTCATTGGCTTTTGGTAGATGAGATGATGAAGCAGAAGATCTTTTCTTTTACTCGGGAGCAGCAGCAAATCACGTTTTTTTTTTTTTTATCGGGAATTAACACTTATAGTTTACAAAGGAAATATCCTTATCTCTTTACAGGGGAAACTTAGCATGTATACACGCATTTACATGGTTTAAGCAACAGTCGAAGAACTTAAGCAACTGACCAATGTTCGTCATTGTTTTTCACTTTTCAACGCGTTTCAGAATGTCTAATTTCATTTCCATAGTGAATATAAATTGTATCAGAAGAGTTTTATTTCGTTTGGGAGCCATTGAAGGGCAATTTTTCACACAAACAACGCGAATAAAAGAGTTTGCACAACAATCCAATATGGCGTACAACCAAGAACCCTCCCATGCAAAATTTAAAAAAAAAATGAAAATAAACGGGAAACTCGAAAACTGTAAAAAGCTAATTTTTATTCCAGAATAGAAATGTAATTAAGAATCCGTATATACGAGTGTTTTTTCTTTTGCATTTTTAAGTGATATTTTGGAGGGTGAAAAGGGCATTCAAAAATTTTTAATATTTAGGCAGTGAAAAAACTGAATACGCGTGTATTATTATTCTTCGATTATCCAAAGACGAAGGAAATTGCCGGAAAGAAAATTGTATAGATTTTTATTTATTTTATATTAGTTATGTCAAAATGGATAGAAAAAAAATACCCTTGGGAAAAGTATGAATCTTCTTCACCCCACAAGCTATGGGTAAATAGCAGGACAGATCGGGTTCTATAGCCTTGATGGCAACTAGTCTACCGCTGAAAGAAATGGTAACCACTGAGGGAAAAAACTGGGCCTCGTCAGTCATGTATCGAAAGATACATGATCACCTAAGGGTGTATCACACATGGCACATAACTGAGTGGTAGATGATCAAATGTATTGTTGGTAATTATTTCTTTTGAAATTTTTGCTGTTAATTTTCACTACAAAAATTTATTAAAAAAGTATTGATATTTTTTACTATAAAAATGTATCTTTATATATTAGTGTTGTATTGAATGTCATTTTGCTAGAAAAATTTATTGTTAGTAATTTTACTATAAAAATGTACTGTTGATTTTTGTTTGAGGGTTCACTATAGCTGGGACCCTAACAGGTGCAACCGCCCGGGGTCAGGACGAACACGGGAACAACAGCAGGTAAGAGGCAGTTCCAGTTTCCCTATCAAAGGCCTTGCTGCCGGATATAGTTTATCGTCATACCCAGGACGAACTCACTCGGAGAAGCGGGATTACAAAAGCTGCTCGGTGATGAGCAGACATTCCCTAACAAAAAGGACACTTATACTTAAACATCAAGAAGAGACAGTTCAAATTTCGAGCGCACGTAATGAGAAAAAAGGACTTGGAAAATCTGATACTCACAGGACAGAATGAGGGGAAAGATGGACAGAGGAAATCAACGCATAACTTATTTAATGAGCTTGAGTAAATGGATGGCCATACAAGGCTTAAGAGAGATGACAAAAAACAAAATTTATTAACAGCTACGAAGGACAGGAAATTGTGGAGAGCCATGGTCGCCTACGTTCTGAAGGGTCACATAGAAGCAGCACTAAGGAAAATACCTATAGGGAGATTAGGTGTAATCATAAGACTCCGATTGGAGGAGCAGGTATCAAACAAACTTTGTTAAGTCAGAAACGATAGAATTAGTGGCAAAAGACATAACGAAGGAAATTAAAATTAAAAATACCGTAATCGCGTTTTTGACTCCACTCCTTAGCTAATGTACCCTCCCTCTAAACAATGTAGAAGATTCCAATTACCCTTTCCAGCAATTAGAATTCCTTTCCTTATTTACCGCAAAGAAAAAAAAAATTCACGTATATATTCGTATATAAGCAAATTTCATATATAGCGTGACCTTCGAATTTTTGCACGCATTTTAACCCCTCCATAAAGAATTACCCATAGTGCAAAACTCATTACCGAAAATACTCGATTTTTAACCTAGCTAAAAAATTACTTGTGTATAGTGCGACGCCCTATTTTGCCGTAAACAAAAAACTGATCCTAAAACTCGCACTATTCTTTAGTGTGTGTATGTATATTTGTAAATTTGTATTTCACAGCTGTTTTGAAACTGGATGATATCACATGGTATGAATATATATGTGATAAAATATAGTTTTAATGTATGCTATATTTATCGGTTAAAGTGCTCAATATCAGGGATAGAGCGTATGTAAATATAAAAGTGGACATTAAAGTCAATACCCAGAGGTGACAGTTTGACGATTTCGTTTAGCATGAAACAGACTGTCGCCTCTCTATTTTTGTTCTCACATATGTATATACATATATACATTATATAACATTCATACATTACATTACATACAGAGTGATTGAAAAGTAACTCCCTATTTTATGTATGATGGACTTTCCATTCTTCTAAAAATTATAGTTAGACGGGAGAGTCCACCGAACATAAAATAGGGAATTTTCAATCACTCTGCATATAGCACCTCGAGTTTGTCTCGTTCGATCAACTGTGACTGAATAGTGTGTTCGTTCATCAATAGGTACTCCAAGCTTTTAACCTCGTGCCAAATGTAAGCTACGCTTATATATCAACATTTTCTACAATTCATCTGATTAGAAATGACAAAAGAACTAACAAGTTTATTACATTATACTGACGCACGACTTCTTTTTTGTTAAAAGCGTATTGAAGAGTCAATAAAAAGAATCCCAGAATGTTGGGCAAGAGGAACTCTGGACAGACATTCATGTCACCGTACATAACAAACATGGTTGAATCTCTAAACACAGACCAAAATTCATTGGAATAATTTTTAGATAAAATATCTTAAAAATATTTTAATCTTTGCAAATGTGAATAAATTGAAGGTTAATTTTGAGATTTGGAAGCAAAAAAAAAAAAAAAAAAAACAAACCAATTATTTGGACGCTTCCAACAACGGTAACAAGAGTAGATCGTACATGTAACTCGTATGAAAAATGATATAACGTTACGACTTTAAACAAAAAGGTTATACAAGGAAATTCCCTTCACTATTAGAAAGACTGAGAAGAGAACATCAGAATCCTATTTTACTGAAAAAAAACTATTTTAAAGAAAAGATAGAGCTACTATATTATGATATCTACTATTCATTTTCTAATATGGTATATTTACCAACTATTGGAAGTATGATACAGTGTAACCCGGATATAAGAGAGATTTTCTCTGGTCCCAAATTAGAGCCTGTGTTAATGTATATAAAATAGACCAAACCCGGATGTAAGAGACTTCTTCTCCGGTCCCGACAACTCTCTTATATCCGGGTTACACTGTATATGTTAAAAACCCTAACCCTTAAAAAGGGACACTGCTTCATCTTCAATTGAGATTATTTTGTAATGGAATTACATAAATACTTCCTTTATGAATAATACAAATTAGATAAATACCCGATTCTTTAGGTTAAAATAACACTGTATGTAGTTTGAGGAATTAATTGCTGTAAAGTGTAAACTGTAAGTGGGTTTTTTGGTAGAGTGCATCGTCATTTACTGTAGGTCGCAAATGCCTCGGTAGATATCATACTATAGAGTAGCACTGAAAACATTTTATAAATTTCAACCGACAGTAACGTTAAATGTTCGGCCAATGAATGTCGTGCTT
Source organism: Acanthosepion pharaonis (assembly GCA_903632075.3). Lineage (NCBI taxonomy): Eukaryota > Metazoa > Mollusca > Cephalopoda > Sepiida > Sepiidae > Acanthosepion > Acanthosepion pharaonis. The sequence continues at coordinate 174,774 of CAHIKZ030001889.1, forward strand.
TTCCTGTCTGGAAACTTCTAATTTCACCATTACCATTCATATAGGCCTACTAAAAATATTTACGTATTGTAATATTGTAAATAACTTGTTTAAATTAATGAGAAAGTCAAGAGCTTACTTACTACATATCAAGATTTAAAATATATTTATTAAGCTCCAGATTAAAACTTTAGACATTTTCCAACATATTTCATTAAAATTTATACTTTCCAAAATAATTGTTTATAATTATATTTAGATTAGCCTTTCTCGAGCTTGTAGAACCTTTGAAAAATCCCACCTACTACCCGCCCGATCAGAGGCTTTGCTACCGGATGTAGTTTCTTAAAATTATTATAAACCATTATTAATACCTATCTCTTTTATATTTGTATCGTAGTTCACGCGGTGAACACAATATATGGACACCGTTCATACACCATGTGCACCAGTGAGTTACTCAGTGATATACGAATTCGTCACGTACAGTTCCTGTCCACTAACCAGTGATGGCGCTTTGGCACTGATGCCATATAGATTCCCTGTGATTATTATAATTTTAAATAATGTTGTAAATAAGTTGTTTAAGTTAATGAGGAATTCCAAGAGTTCACTTTTTACTATCCAAAATCCAAATATATCAGATTTTAAAAAATAGACATTTCATGATTTTCCAACATATTTCAGTAAAATTCATTTTCTAAAATTGTTGTTTATAATTATATTTTAAATGCTATTATTTTGATATCAAACTCGTCTCATGCCTGAATATAATTTTACGTCGTGCCTAAAACAAAGCAAAGACGCTGACTGTGAAGGGGGTAGTAGTAAAAATTTACCTTTTAGATATGAGTGGGGGTAGATAGAAGACGTCTGTTTAAATAGAACTATGAAGAGGAAATAATCATATAGTCAAGATTTTAACTTTCACACAACTAAAAACAAAAGACCGAAAGGAAACTACATCAATACTGGAAAGATCGATAATAGTTTTATTTCCGGAAAAAAAAAAAAAACTGTTTTAAGAAAAACGTTTTATAAATTTCAACCGATAGTAATGGTACCTATTCAGTCAGTCAATGAATGCCGAATGTTTCCTGTATGATGACGATTAATCCCACCATTATCTTTTTTTTTTTTTTTTTTTAAAAAAAAAAAAATATTTTTGGTTACAGTTTGGATGTAACACCTACATAATGAAAAGGTTGGATATGAAAAGAGAAAGAGCGAGCGAAAGAAAAAAAGAGGTATTGCTATACAAAAATGGACCTACGCGCACATGTTAAATAACATTATTGCTCATAAACTTTAATATCAAACTTGAGAATTTTTGTATAAAAAACAGGCATCTATCTATCTATATATAAAATTCTGTGACTTCTGTTAGTCCGTCCGTCACACCTTCTAAAATAGCCATTCATTGACCGATCGAAACTACATTCTGGGGAGAAGTACAAACAGGTAAGGGGCTACACAGTTAGTTTCAGGGTGTGTAGCTTAGTACAATAAAATTTCTTTAATCTTTTGGGGGGAAAATTAAGCTTTATTATTTAAGATAAAAAAATACTCCCACTATTTTAAAGAAATACTTATTTAATAAAAATGCAGTATTTTTTTTTCATCAGTTAAGTTTTTATATACAAGAAACCAGTTTCCAGTTTGTCCTGCATTTGTGAGAGCTATAAACAAATCACAAGGCCAAACGCCAAAATGTTTGAATCTGGCTCCAGAACGAAATATTTACGCATGGCCAGTTGTATGTCGCATGCTCAAGATTAAAAGAAAAAAAAAAAAAAAAAACTAAAAATTTATTTTCACTGTTAAAAAGGAAAAAAAAAATGTTTACCATGAAGTCCTATAAAGTTAAATTAAATTTAAAAAAAGTATTAAACCGCGAAGTACGTTTTTTTGTCAAAGTATTTTTCGAAACAAATCAACTCAAAATTTTCTCGATTGGTTTGCGAAATTGAACGAAACGTCGAAGTTTGTAAATCCCGACAAAAATGTTAGCGATAACTTCAACAATACTAAGTACTGTGATGATTTAAACTAACACATTAGCATGTTGCAAAAAAAGAAAACAATCTAGTCTTTAAAATAACAATATTTAATTATAATTAATAATACCATTGCGTAGAAAAATCTTTTAAAAACATTGTTCGCCTGGTCATGCGCGTGTGGGTTCACCACCTCTGTATAGTAGCACCAAAAATAAATAATTCAAAAATAAATAACTTACCTAATTTAGTTGCTTTCCTTTATTATTTGCTGGAGTGACTTTCTTTGTCAACTAACGAGACAAATACTGAAAGATTGTCTTTGGTAATTCTGAATGGACTCGTTCTTACGACGCGTCCATTCCAATGCAGGAAAGCAAGCAAACATTGACTTGTTTATTTTTTTTATCGTAAAGATGTTATAGTGATTTACGAAGTGTATCTTAGATAGTGATTCTTCTAAGCTCAGCTTAGATGTGGCACAAGGCCGAAAATATGGGGCACCCAGTGAGGATCGGACTCACTAATCAGTCGTAATTGATCTAGCAAGACAAGCTTTCTAACCATTACACCACGTCGAGGTGCCCAAAGCGTAGCTTAAATATGGCACAAGGCTGTGAGTATTGAACACTGAGTGGGGATCGAATTTGCTGCTCAGTCGTAAATGATTTAGTATAAGGGTTAGCAAGCTTGCTAACCCTTACACCACGCCGAAGATATTTAAGTGACACAAGGTCTATTTTTATGTGGGGTGACCATACACATTATGCATATGGGCCGACAAAATTTGCCCGATCCTCATGACCACTGTCTCTCTGGAGAGATTTACTAAGCGTAGCATAGATGTGACACAAGGCCTAATGCATGGAGCGCCACGTGAGCATTGAACTTACTACTCAGTCTTAATTTATCTAGCGAGAGAAGCTTGCTGATCATTACACCGTGTCGAAGTGCCCATTGTAAAATGTTATGGTATTTACTGATGTATATTTTACATCAAGTGTGACACAAGGACAAAATTGGGGGAAAGAGGAGACTGGGCTTCATCTGTTCAACGTTTAACTTTGTTTTATTCACTAACCCGTCCATCCCATAATGTTCCATTCATCATAACGCCACATACAATACTTACATACGATTTTTTTTCTATAGTCACTAAAATACTACAATGTCTTTATGAAGTCCGAACTAGTCTCTATATGTACAGTTTTTTTTTACTAGGAGGGGCATAAAAATAACAATATCTATCCCCAAGGTGCATTTACAGTGTTGAAAAATAACATATATATATATTTACAAAAACTAAACCAAACTGTGTTAGTAAGTAAACTCCTTCACCACACTACTAAATTGCAAGAGAAATACCATTTCTCCAGACGAAAATAATGCAGGTCTAAATAAATAGGAAAACATTCACTCAACCGTCCATGCGCTCAATCAGACACTATAACAATTATGAAATACATTTGTCCTGGGTATGACGATAAACTATATCCGGCAGCAAGGCATCTGATTGGAAGATTGGAAATTTTGAGGAGCATGGAACCACTTCTTAACTGCTGCTTTTCCCAGGTTCACCCTCATCCGGGGTGGTAGCACCTGTTAGGGTCCCATCTATGGGCAAATAGTGAACTCCCAAACAAAAAAAATTGACAGTATATTTTTATAATAAAAAGAATAACAATACATATTTTATAGCAAAAATGACAAGCAATCCAACACTAAAAAAATATAAAAGTACGTTTTTATAGTAAAATTACCAACAATACATTTCATCATCTATAAACTATATATCTAAAAACATGCTTTTACACTAAAAGTACAAACATTCTGTACAAAATATCGGTAGTTGAAAGCATAAACCTACGTACTTATTTCCATTTCGGCATTAAACAACCCATAGAGGTGTTGATATGCCGAAAGACGAAACCCTCCTGTATCCACAAGAGAACTGATGTATCTGTCACCTAATGAGGGGCAGGAGGGGCGATTAAACTACAGAAAAGAAGTGACAAAAAGAATAGAGGCCGATGAACATATTTCATTTTTTTGAGGTTCATTTTGTCAATAAGGCCCGGAGAATTTTGAAAAAGTATAAGGTTACAGAGTGATAGAAAATTATGCGGACATAAAGGGAAATAACGGTCAATCGTAGACTTGATCAGGTTAAGATTGTAGTGATTGGGGAAACATCCTCTTGGGAGCCGGTTCCACAGGGCAGTGGTTCATGGGAAAAAGCTGTTTGAGTGGAACTTCTCACCATTGGAATCAATTAGTTTTTTAGTTGGTAGTGCCATGTTTTTCATAACAGTTTAAATGGTCATCTCTGTTAGCATATTTAGCGAACTCAACGAGCTCGGAAACAAGAAAGGACTAATTACTAGCTGTAAGAAGACAGAATGTGTAGTTGTAAGCAAAAGAGGCAGTCCAAGACACTCGCTTACCTACTGGGGATGTCAAAAATCAAGCAGATACAGAAATTTAACTATCTGGTTAGTGTTCACAACAAACGATGGAAAATGTGTATTTGAAGCTGTATCCGGTAAGAATGCTGGATTGTGGAGAAAGTAGTTTGTCAGAGATAATATCGACGCTGAGCAAAGGAAAAAAAAATGTAGAAAATTACTAAGCGAGTGATAATATGCGGAAACAATGACTCATTATGTTAGAGAACCTGGATTTTGACAAAAATGGCAAATAGGATAAGACTGCCAAGCTTTTTTAATATTTGATAATAATTTATATTTTTACAGTGACAAGGCCCAAGAGCCACTCGAGCTAGAGGATTACAGAGTAAGCGGCACAGTTTATGGGGATATGTAGGGAAGATAACGGTTAACCGTAGACTTGAACAGATTAACATTGTAGCGATTGAGGAAGCATCCTCTTGGGAGTCGCTTCCATAGAGCAGCGGTTCGTGGGAAGAAGCTGTTCAATGAAATACGAAGAGAATGAAGGTGGTTCTCTACAATGTGCATGACCTGACGGGTCTTAGCCGTGATGGTCAGAGTTTGGGGGAACTACAGAATGTATTTCTTTTGAACATTTTCCATGGAAATATTATATACAATTTATAGAAAAAAACGACTTTTCTTCTGTCTTTTATTTGGGTTGTCGGGTGGAAAATAATTCATATAATAAAAGGACAAGGGGCATTTTTTTTGACTCTGTCGAGACCAATAAAATGAAAGGCAGCTCTTGACCTTATATGGTTGCAGTACTTCTTTTTTGTCCTGATCTGGATCTTGTAAAGGTAGAGGATTACAGGATCCAGATTTTAATCGGTGTCACCCCATGCAAGGCAGTAAAGTCACTAAGATACAAGGGGTTACAGGGGGCTGAATCATTAGAAACAGAAGCATTAATAATAAGCGGGAAGATGAAAGAGTAATCAGGAGGAAAGTAGATAGCGATTGATATTACATTAAAATTTTTGCAGAGTAAAGTTGTCTGGAATGCATGGAGCTGGAAGAGAGTTACACAAGCGAGAAAAGAAAGTTTTTGCATAGAATTCACGGTTACATCTAGCCAACTCAAGTGTAAATTGGTGAGATATCGACGCCAGTCTAGTACTGCGCTTAAATTCAAAAAGTGTAGGTTCCGTATCGAAGAGCAATATTTATTCTGTTAAATACACAGAAATGTGGCACAAGGCCGAGGGGGTGGATTGAAGAAAGGACGGTCTTCTTCTGTCTTAATTCTAAACATAGTTGGGAACAGACACGGACCCAAACATACCAACAGTATTCCTAAAAACCAAAACAATACATTTACTCCTATCTTTCTTATTTGCGTCCACGATAATACCTCAAATTCTCTATGAAAAATTAACTAGTTGAAATATCATTTACATTTCAAAGTCTGTGGGGGAGGGGAAAAACAACATTTAAAAAACCCGGTCTTCTTCTTGTTGGCTTAACTATAACTTAGCTAACTGAAAGCACTGACCCAATCGTACGAAACAATATTCCTTACAACCAAAACAACACATTCTTACGTACCTAATTTACTACAATCACCATAATACCTCAGTAAATCTATGAAAATACTAACTAGTCCCCATAGAGAAGAGTTCATCCGTACAATTTCATGAAAGTATTTATAGAAAAAAAGACACAGGAAATATAAAATTTACGGCGGTTGGAAAAATGACTGAAGATGAATTTACCGGATAAGGACCAATAACATTTATTGATTCTATGAATTTTGATTTTATCAAGAAATCAAGATAAATTGAAAAAGAGGCACCGGACCATATGTGGTAGAATTATTTTAAGCATGGACGAATGGTAGACTTCTATCTCTTCCCGTATATTAAATGAAGGGTTCTGTTCGACATTCCTTGAAGGTTATCCGGATTGACACACGATGAAGATCAGAACACAACGGCAGAAACACTGTGATAACAACAACAAAGATGATAAACATTGTCTGCATGTAAATTATTATACGTGGGAAAGTTAAAAATTATTCATATATCTTATATATGTGTGGGGGGGGGAAACAAATATTTGTACATATACAAATTTTTAATTTATTGCATTTCCAACTAATAAATAAACACTTTTCATATAATAACTGTACACAGATGCATAATAAGTAAACATGCATAAAAACACAGAAAAAAATGATTTAATAGAAATAAATCACATTTATCCATTTCAATGGGTGAAAAAGTATTCGTACAATGCAAATTTCGGATTTAAAAACTTTTAAATTGCTTTAATACTCTAGATTATTCAAGTGGAATATTCTAGAATGTTCCAATAATGTTATCAGTAGTTATTTTTAGCCTAAAAAATATATACAGAACATTCTGTAATTGATATTCGTGCAAGAAAGTTATCATCATGGCAAGCAGTAAAGAGTTGATAAATTCGCAAAAAGAACTGATGGTTAAGCTCCGGAAAGAAGGTAAAAGTTACATGAAAATCACAAACAACCTGAATATTCCATTTATTAACATTAGTTCATTTATTACGCGGTAAAAACTCAAAACTGCTGGAAACCAAAGAACACATACTCCACGGAAGATTTCTTCAAGACCATCGAGAAGATTAATGAGTCAAATTAAACAAATTCCAATGGTTACTCGCCAAGAGTTGCAGGATGATTTGCTTTCATTAGGAATCTGTATCATTAAACGGATAATAAGCAATAAAATTCATAGAAACAATCTAAAGTCACACTCCCCTTGGAAAACTCCACTGCTATTGAAATGACACAGAGATGTCAGGTTGAAATTCGTTTCTGAACATGAGGATAAGGAAAAATCGTATTGGGAAAGAGTATTATAGACAGACGAAACCAAAATTGAGTTGTTTGCACCTAATTCTAGAAATCATGTCTGGAGGAAAGATGGCGATGCCTTCAAACAAAAGAACACAGTTCCAACAGTGAAATTTGGTGGTGGCAGCATCATTGTTTTGGGAAGTTTTTTCTGCAAAACGTACTGGCAACATATCAGTAATGGATGGCAGAATAAATGTCGCAGCATATCAAAATATTTTGGAAGAAAATTTAATGATTTAGGTTGAAAATCTTGAATTTCCTTCTGATTGGATCTTCCAACAAGATAATGATCCTAAGCACACTGCAAAATCTATGAAGAAATGGCTTGCTGAAAATAATGTAAATAGCCTGAAAAGGCCAAATCAGTCACTAGATTTAAATCCAATCGAGAATCTGTGGGCTTATTTGAAAATTCAAATCCACTCGAGAGCTCCAACAAGCATCCCGAATCTGAAGACCATATGCGAAGAAGAATGGAACAAAATACCAACTAAAATTTTCAAATCATTGAGAACAACAAGAGGTTGGTTCCTGCTGTAGAAGTGAATAATGGCCGTTCTACAAAGTATTAAATGAAGATTATGTATTTATTTTCGTATTCTACGAATACTGTTTTCATCCATTAAAATGGATAAATGGGATTTATTTCGATTAAATGGATTTTTTTTCCTGTTTTCTATACATATTCAGTTATTATGCATCCGTGTACAGTCAATTATATAAAAATATGTTTATTCATTAGTTGGAAATACAATAAATTAAAAAGTTGTATTTATTCCCCTCACCCACTGTTTATAAAGATTTGTTTTGGCGAGAGTACGGATAATTTTTGACCTACTTTTATATTTATTTAACTAAATACAAGGCTAGGCTATTCCACTTGAGTGATGTTTCTGCCACATTTAGGAAATGTGGGTTTTTTTATTACTCACCTTATTTTGTTTTGTTTTATGTAAATAGTATTAAATCATATTGTAAATAATCGTTGGTTTTTAAATTGTTGTCCCCCCCCCCAAACTTTGAAATGTACATATGGGGACTAGTTAGGATTTCATAGAGAATTTGAGGTATTATGGTGGACGCATAAGAAAGGTAGGACAAAAAATGTGTTGTTTTGGTGATAGGAATATTGTTGGTATGTTTGGGTCCGTGTCTGTGAATAGTTAAGTTTAGAATTAAGACAAGACCGTCCTTAAATAAACAAATTCATTTTTGGCCTTTGTGCCAAATTTTTTGTACAAATGTACGAATAAATAACTATTCCACTTGAGCGATCCAACCAAATACGCCATTCTCACGAGTAGAGGAAAATGGAAGAGTGTTAAATAATTTGAGTAAAGCCGAGGGTGATGACTGGTGTTTAAAATTTCACAGTTGACAATTCCTCCTCTAAAGGACATTAGATTTTTTTTTAAATCCTGTATATGATTGAAAAAAAAAAAAGGATGATTGTTAAAATTTAAAATATCTATAAAGTAGGTACCTCCACGAAATCTCTAAAAAAAGAGCATAGCTTGATGAAAAAGTCGCCAACCTTGCCGAAAACAAAATTTTGTCTAAATGCTTATGTTATTATTACGAGGAAAGACCAAAGTTTTTTTTTTAATTATTTTAAAAAAATTTTCCTTCTTTTTAGAACATTCTAAATTTTGATTAAAAAACCTTTTTTTTATTTGTATCAGCGGAACTAGTAAATAACATAGACAATTTTAGCACGTTTTTTTGGTATGACACACATTAATGAAAAAAAAATCGTGCAAAAATAGAAATAATTATCGGATGTTAATGAAACTTTCAGGAACTATTCACAGATGATCGAAATTATTATAAATATGTTTTTTTATGAAAGTCATGGTAGAAATATTTTTTAAAAAATATTTATTACCCCCCATAACTAATTTTATGAAAACGCTAGAAATTGATCGCATCGGTTTTTAGTGATTACAATAATTAAAAGCACAGGGCTTTGAGGAATGCAAATCATGTTTTTTTTTTTTTTTTAATTGAATACGCAGTACCTGAAAATCAGCTCTGAATTGTAACATACAAAACTCAATAAAACAAAGATATTATTTAATTTCAAATGCTTTTATTTGCTTTTAGTTGTTTTTATGAATATGGACAATATTTTCTGAAAGCAAAAAATTTTTTCGATGAAGAATGAATTTTTAATACAATTATTTGTTATTTCATTAATTATAATAGATTTTACATTTAAGTTGTTAAAATATTATAAAATTAGTTAAAAAGCCGCATCGGCTTTTTCATAAGTGTCCTTATGAGATAGATTTTTTTAGCGCGTTGTAAATTGTATCATTTTGACTAATCAGAAGATCCATTGTAATTAAGAAATGTAATTTTGTGCTTATAATCGAGCTGTAATTATAAAATATGGAAGACCAACCAGAATATAATTAAGTTGCGTTATTTGAGTTAAGCATTGTTCTCCGCTGTTAAGGCCTTTACTTTTTGCGAAACACGTGTGGAGAAGTTAATTTGATTTTTCAATTTCAACTGAGAAGGTTACCTACAAGTATCAGTATCATCTTATGAAATTTATATGATCTTATTTTTATATTAATCTCAGTTACGACATTTTTCCATAAATGAAATATCAAAATTAATAATAAAATGAATGCAAATACAAATAACAGTAGAATGTAATAAATGTACATAAAATTATAGTATTTTATGTACAATTCTGATAAAATTTCATAAGAAAGGTACCTATAAATTAATTAGATACCTTTCTTAAGAAATATGAAATTTAATGTCACTCTTAACAGTTTTATTTTAATTTCTTTACAATATATTTCCCATAAAGCATCATAAACGTAAAGGTGAAAGCTAAGTACAAAAAAAAAAAAAAAAAATTAGACCGCTGAATTTTTTTTGTTAAAAAATAACGGGGTAAATAATTTGTTCACGTAAATGTAAATTATTTCATTTTTTCTCCTTCCGTTGAACAAATTAGCCTCATGGAATTCGTAAATATATCATTCATCACATGTCAAGAGACGCGAAAGTTTATGGCCTGCTTTGTTTTATTTTCAAATTACATCTTTTTGGCACAAAAGCTAAGTTAAGTTTGGTTCAAAATATTTTAAATAAACATTATAATTTCTGATTTTCTTAAAATAAGTTTTTGAAAAAATGATAATTGATATTTAAAAAAATTTCAAAGTCAGATTTCATTTTTTTTTTTTAAAATGGAAAAAAATGGTCAATTTTGCTGACTCAAAAAAAAAAAGATTTTTAACGAAAATTTCAGACGTGCTAGGAATATTTAAAAAATGTAAAAAAATACCCCCAAAATACTTTGATCTTTCCTCTTAATAATAACATAAACATTTAGACGATAAAATTTTGTTTTCATCAAGTTTGGCGTCTTTTTCATCATGCTATGTTCTTTTTTTAGTGGAGGTACCTACTATAAAGAAATCAATGCTAGCATCAAGTTATCGGCTTGGCAGTATTATTCTGAAATAGAATATAAGGAAAATTAATTGAAGGGTTATTTAGAGTTTACAAAATTATGAAAGCATGTGTAAGAAAAGGCCTATGACGGTGTTAAAAATATTATATCACCTTATATTTACCTCCACAATTAGATTTTTGAAAACTAGGCAATATCAGCCATTAAGCCTATAGGTAAATTGGGCACTGAAAAATAGAATGAGTTATATTAATTTGAGAGTCTGAATTTTTAAAAAGCAGCTCCTTTGGTGGGGGTCCAAATTTAAAAAAAAAAAAATTTTTTTTTAAAATGGACCAGTTGTGGTTTGGCGCCCGTTAAATGCATTCATCTGGACGCCATAAAAACTGGTCTATCTGAAATAACTTTTGAAATTTTAATAAGGTAGGTACTTAAACGTATATATTATTTAAATGTAAAAAAATTTATGGATGTAATTTTTTGGCATCAATGAAAATTTTTTTCAATTTTTGCGATCAATTATCTTTAAAAATGAAGAAATTGTATCAAAAGGCGGAGTTTTCATCTCGCCATTACTAAATACCCCACCTTCTCTGTTCATCCCCTAAGTTCTTTAAAAACGTGAATCTCCTAACCCTGATTTGAGGGAAAAGCTGGCACTTTTCAAGCACGAGAACAAACAAACAAACAAACACACACACACACACACACACACACACACACACACACACGTACGTTTATTTTTCTCAGTCGGTACAACGCCTAATCAGAGGTTGTAAGAGCGACCCTTAAGGATGGCGGGGAAGGCGTACTTATTGTCAGCGTGTGACCACTTGGTTTCATTAAACGATTTGCTGATATGTTGAAATTCTAATTAAGGCCATAAAAAACATAAACCTACGAATACAAGTTTTCTTTTTTCTTCTCCTCTTTCGATTTTTTTTGTTTTTGGGGATTTTGATGTTGGCATTATTTTTATTTTATTTTTTTTTTTAAGGGGGATGTTATTTTGCGAGTCCCGGTAAAATAGACAAACATGCTTTTAAGCTTATTTTACCGATCTCGGTAAAATAGACCACAAAGCTATTTTGCCGTTAAATATTTTATTAATATGAACGCAGGTAATGTTAAAAATAACAACACACAGATTTAACACAGAAATTTATTTATTTTCACCATTGTTAAGACAATTTAAAATGTCTTCCATCATCAATTGTTAAAACACACGTTAAAATCATTTATTTATCATCAATTATTAAAAGAAATATAGAAGTCTGTATATTTTAAGCACTGAAGGCATAACAGTCTCTACAAATCCCAAACTTTCCATTGGGCATGGTTCTCTTGCCAATAATTTCCAGGTACAATCACTGAAGACAACAGTCACTGACCACAGAATCCCTATTGTTCAAGTCCTGCCTACACGGCTCACACAACCACTGCGCTGACGATCTCAAATATAATATATTCTTAGTTCTTGGTGTCTATTATATCGGGACCGACAAAACAGCTTATTCGTTTTTATTTAATTTGTTTTGTTTTTTTCGCGATACGATTTTCCTAATGAAAAATTGTGCCTTCCGAAAGGAATCGAACCTGTATCCCTTTTTCCATCAATCTCGTTAGACCTTCTAGGAATCTATACCTGTTAGTTTAATTTTCTTTAGTAGGACTTCTCAATTTAGAACGGTTGACATTAATTTCATTGTTGAAGAAAATAATAGAAACAGTGATAGCAACATAAACATGTGTAGCCACTGAAATAACGTGTAGTGTAAGAAGAAATATATAAAATTAGAAGGTCAGCCATTCATGCTACATTGGGTTCAACCTTTCGGTATCCTAAGGCGATATAGGTCAATAAGGAAAATAATAAAAATAATAAAAGGAATTAATAAGAAAACTTGGCTTGTCTCGCCTGAGGATATTTTCGTAATTGGCTGATGTTGTAATTTTTGAAATTTAAAACTCTGCACGTAATTTTTTTTATTTTCTTTATATGTGTATTTGAGCACTTTTAATACAACTCAATTTAACTCTGACCAATAACTGTTTTATAATTTTCTCTCTCTCTGATATATATATATATATATATATATATATATATATATATATATATATATATATATATATATATATACGAAATGGACAAAGTCCGACAATAATTTTTAAGACATTTTTATGTTTATACATTCTTTTTTATAGAGAAAAAATATTTTAAGTAAATGTTCTGTTTATAATAAACAGTATTAAACAACATTTATGGATTGAAAATGGTCCGATAAATTTTCACAGAAAATATTCGTCCTCAGAAAATATCCGTATAGGATACAGGTTCGAATCCGTCGGTGGACGAATATTCTGTGATTTTATCAAATTAAATGTTGTTGTCCACTGTTTATTATAAAAGAGCATTTACTTAAAATATTTGTATTTATAAAAGAATGTATAAACATCAAAATGTTGAATATATATATATATATATATATATATATATATATATATATATTATATATATGAATTTATTTGTTTAAACATTATTTTTTAATGGATACTAGTATTTGAGTAGATGTTCTGTTCTTATTTATTTATTAAACAGTATATTTATTTCCATCTACCGTCCTGAATATTTACAGAAATCTTGTTAGAAACATACTTTTATTTCTGTTCATCATGCCTAATAAGTAATGGAAATCTATAAATTTCTAATAGCTTGTTGTATGTATGTATTTATATAGTGTTATCATTTTTCAAAACGCATGCAAAATAAGCTAAAAATAATGGAAGTCTTATTAATAAAAACAAAAAACCAACACTTAATAATATCAACTATGAACATGGACACAATATCTTGACCGTCTTTTGAAAAATGAAAACATTATATAAATACATACATGCAACAAACTATTTCTTATTTAACAGTTAAAATATTTAATCCTTGAAAATGGCTAAATGTATAGCCGAAAGCGTTCCGATAAAAATAACATTCGGATAGTTTTTATATAATTTATCATCTGAAAAGAAAGAAAAAAAAATAGATGAAATACGTATGACAATGTAACAACTATTCTGGGACAGAGGTTGTAATTCTTTAGGATCTTGTGTTTCATAGAATTACTACCCCATCCTATAACTATTGTTATATTTTCCTCACCATTTAATGCACTAAATGTACTATTATGTAGTAATTCTTTAGAATCTTACGTCTTGTAAAATTCCGACCTCTGTCCCATAATAACTATTACATTTCCATACATATTTCACACAGAAAATATAACATCTATTATGGGACAGATGTAGTTCTTTTTTTCCTCTTTATCGTCTGCTTTCATTTTTTTTTTTTAACTTTTTGCTTCAGATCTTTTTATTATTGTACCTGAAAAGGGATCCTCGTAATTTCACTTCGTTAGAAAACAAAGGCAACATAAAAAAAAACGTTGTTAAAAATCATTCTTCTTAAATTCTTTCACCACGTTTTTCCCAATTCTCGAAGAGAAGATTTCGTCAATTTATCTCGTGTGCTAATTTTCAAACTAAATGACAAAGAGTCAACAGATTTTTCAGTTTAAAGAAGATAAGACGAAAATTAAAGAGAATAGTCGCAAGGCGAAGAAAGCCTGCAATATCAGAGATGCTAATGCCGACATCACATCTCCACTCTGGGAGCGGTTCTTTATCTACAGTCCTCCTATCTGATTAAATAATCTCATATAACTCCCGTGGTGCCAGGAAGCTATCAGATACGAAAGAAAGCAAACGTTATTAACAGTACAAATCGGTGATCTTCCTCGTTTGTCCTTTGTTCATTATTATATTAACGAACAACAACCACAACGACAATGACGATATTTTTTTTCTGACGCGGTCCATCTGGAAAGAACAACCAACAACAAGGTTCCAGGACAAGGTGTCTCGTCTGCCGGGGGAGTCTTATTCCGTACACTTTCACGCAGCACATTAACCACCCGCTCCACTCAACAAGACGATCAAATGACCGGCCTAATATAGGATTACTTTTAATTATAAATTTTCGGCTCATAGTATTCTGTATGAGTCATATGGTTTTACTGAAACACAAAAGATATATATTTAAATGTTTATTTATGTTACTTTTGGATTTTTATAACAATTCTATCGTTTTAAGTGCCTTGTTCTGTCAGGACATAGGCAGTCTCAACAAATTTACTTTTTTTTTAATATCTGTAAACTGTCCAACAGCTACCATAGAAAGATTAAAACCATGTCCGAAGGGTTAAAACGTTAGACTTCTGACCATGAGTCCCGGGGTCGAATCTCGCGTAAGTCGATTTGTAAAGTAGATGACTTTTTGATAATATCAGACTGGGGGACAGTCCCAGCTTGAGAAACGATTGAGAAAGGCCCGAAAAAAAAATCCTTAGCGCTGGTTGTCCCAAGCTTGTGAGTGAAATTTGTTAGAGGAAGCTGTTCGGAAGCCGTCAATGGTTATGCTATAGTAATGCCTATGACTGTAATCTCGTATTTGTAAGCAAACCAGATTTAAGTCGTTAAACCAAATCCCTTGCCATGTCAATGCTCATGTACTCTCGTATTCTAACAAAAAAGATGAAATGCTGCAGTAACATCTTAGGTATCTCATGCATGAAAAATGTGACAAAGAGGTCCGCAGAAAGGCGTATAGTGCATCCTGACCTTATGATGGTCACCTTGCAGTTGTCAAAAAATAAAATAAGATAAAGAAATTTAAAGATGAATTTAAGCACAATACTAGATTGGCAAGAAGGTATCATTACTTTACAGCTGAAATGGCTATGATAAAAGTTTCTGCTATCACATTTGTGGAACTCTCGTCCGACTTTTTGCTTGCCGGCAGACATGAAGTGGAAAGATTATATTGAATCCATTGCTAAATTTGCTGCTAAGAAAGTTGGTTCACTGAGTCGTGCTAGACAATTTTCCCTCCAGAATCTACCTTACATTACCATTCGTTCATGCTTTTAATATTGTTGTCCCATAGGGTCCAAGCTTCTATTTTATATTTAGAAATTCTTGATGAAATCCAAAGAAGAATCACTAATATTACTGGACCTGACCTGGCGTCTCGCCTTCAGTCACTTTTCCGCCGCCATAATGGAGCTTCCCTGTGCCTTTTCTATAAATACTTTCATGGTAATTGTTCGGATGAACTCATCTTTATGGCACCTAGACTTTATGAATGTAAGTGCAGTACTAGATTAGCAACAAGGTCTCATTATTTTTTTTAGTTGAATTGGCTAAGATATAACCGTAAGTTCTATGCTAACAGTTTCTTCTTTTGCACTTCCCGCTTGTGAAACTCTCTTCCGGCTACTTGCTTCCCAGTCAACTATGATCTTCAAAAATTTAAATGCTACTATTTTCTTAATTCTTGTTCTTTTAATGTTCTCTCTTCTTAATAGTGATTTATCATCATATTCTCTAACACTCAGTAACCTCCTGCGTCTTAGTGGCTTTATTGCCTCGCTTGGGTTGAAATAATTAAAAAAACATGTTCCAGGATACCAGCAAATTAGGAAGAAAAAGAAAAAGACAGCAGGGAAACATCTGTGAATGAACAGTCACGGGACTGGCGGAGGACAGAGAGGCATGACGAAGAGTGGTGGTGATGGTGTCCCAACGACCTCAAGTGAGGTCAAGGGATAAGTGAAGTGGAGAAGTAATTGTGAATTGTTATGATTATTTCTGAGTGCCTTCTGCATAGTTTTGTCCTTCTAGACGGACTGCTAACCAAGGCTAGAGAGCTCAGTCAACTGTGTTATTTCATCAGTAGCTGGAGTGGGATTATAAGAGATGAGTTCATGCCTTTCTCAAGGGTATTAGTGCGAAGTGAACACAAACTATTTCGATCAGAATTTGAACTCGGATCGTTGGCGCCATTCTCCTCTCTGTTAACCATTCGTACCTCGCATTAACAAATTATTTCAGTCATAAAATCAAAAATCAACGAATGGACTTCGAGTTATAAAACCAAGCACTATACAGGGTGCGATGGGTAAATTGTCGATATTTTATATTTTTAATTTCGTGCATGCGCATTGTTTGCTTGTGATTTTGTCGTGAAAAAAAAAGAGCACCATGATGCAATTCACTCTGCCAGAAAATTTGGAAATGACATGCTGTACTACTTGGCATTCGCACCGGAAACTCCAATACAAACATTTTAGAGTGTTTAGGTATCAATCTGAGGACAGCGTAGAGCATTCGGAAAGCGTTGGATGAGTCTAATGGTGATAACGAAGGTGTTTAAGTGGTCACTAGTGATGACAACGTTATGCCTCCATTTATCTTCCCATAGAGTCTCAGAGACAACACGGAGGCCTACATCAAGTGCCTTAAGGAGGTAGTGTTGCCCTGGATCAACAGGATGGCTGCTAGAAGACCCTATGTCTGGCAACAGGACTCTGCAACATGCCATACAAGGAGGAGAACCCAGTCATGGCTGTCATACAATTTCTGCGACGACATCCTCCCTTATATCTAGCCACCAAACTCCCTAGACTGCAACCCACTTGATTATCATGTGTGAGATTCAGATAACCAATAAAACTCCTTGTAACACCAAAGATGCACTGAAGGCAAGGATTACGGCAGCATTCACCAACTTTCAGGAGATTTCGAAGTCGACTGGAGGCTGTGGTTGAAGTCAATGGCGATTTTATTGAATAAATTTACTGTTTAGTATTTCAAAATATTTTTGTATAATTTTGGTAAATATATCTGTTAAAATGAGATGTCAGTATTATTTTCATTTTTGCGTAATTTGGACGACAATTTATCTATCGCACCCTGTCCATATATATATATATATATATATATATATATATATATATATATATATATATATATCGGTTTCAGTCACTTTCCCACTGTCATAAGGTTGCCTCCTGTGATTTTTTTTATAAATACATTCATGGTATTGTTCGGATGAGGTCGTCGCTATGGTACCTAAACTTTTTGAATTTAAGCGCAATATTAGACTGGCGTCTAGATCTCAACAATTTGCAGTTGAGCTGACTAGATTTAGCCGTAAATTCTCTGCTAACAGTTTCTTTTCTCGCACTTCTAGCTTGTGGAACTTCCTTTCGGCTCCATGCCTTCCAACAAAGTTTTATGTTCAAAAATGTAAAATCAATGTCAGATTACTCTTTTTGTTTCCGCACCCAGTAACCCTTAGTATCTTGCAAGGGGTGAAATTGATTAATATATATATATATATATATATATATATATATATACTTTATTTTAGGATATTACAACAAAAACGCTTCACAAATGCAATCATGTTTCGATGCGTATTAGCACATCTCATCAGGCGTTAGTAAGTAACTGGTGAGTAGACAATTTATTGAAATTTAAAAACAAGATACACCCTATTCTCACGAGAAAAGGAAGAAGAGAAAAAGAGTAAGAAAGAAAGACACAAGATACACCCTATTTTCACGGGAAAAGGAAGAATAAATAAAGTAAAAAAGAAAAGAGATGGAAGGTTTGTTTTGTTTTTATTCAGATCAACCAATCGGAATGGCCTACGCTAAGTTCAAAGGGGAAAAAACGAAATTTAAGAAGAAATCATACGTAAAATGACATGACCTGCAGATTTAGAATCGTAGACGAAATCTAACTGTCTTATGACGATTCGGGTGTAAAAGACGACAATGTTATACATGAGAACATGTCATTTCCTATGAAAGATGAAAGGTAATTTAACAAGATACTCGACAAACTGCATTCCCAGTGAATTAAAAATATCTCATTTTTATAGCTGGCAAATAAACAAGCTCTTTAAGAAACAAATGGAAAGTCTAAACAAATAGATCTAACGAAATTATTAAAATACAAGATCTAACAAAATTATTTAGACATATAGATCAAATAAAATTATTGAAACATATAGATCATACAAAATATAATAGAATGCAACTGTTAACTAAAGGGTCTTTATATAGGGTGTTAATAAAACTAATCAATGCAAAATGTCAAAATGCCAATACATCTATACTAAATATTACCAACACTGCTAGAAGATTAATGTAAAAATTATACCATATCGAAATTGATCTTACTGACAGAAAGATAAGCCTTATATGGTGCAACAAGGTTTAACTAAAATATAAGAAGAAGCAATTGTCAAATGTCAAAGTTTAGCAAGGTTGTAGAGTTAAAGGTATGATATGTTTACAATTAACCGTTAATTCAAATCGTTGATTTATTAAAGCATCCCTACCCAAGAACCTGATAATTTGCATTTTTTTGCTGTAAACATAGAAAACAAGATTTATATAAGGATCTACCTGTCCTTGCCACTTTTAAAATTTTCCATTTCACTTTAGGAGTTTTATAGTTTAGTTTATAGTGTATTGGGACAGCAGATTATTAACAGACAACGTGTGTCTATTATGTTTGATCACGAGGCCTTCTAAGCGTGAGAGGAAGAAATAACATTTCTTTTTCTCATGTGGTTACGTTAGACGTCATAGAACCGTATTACGAGTTTACGACCTGCGTCTGCTATTCCGCAAACGTTATCGTCGCATAGCAAACTTCTAATGTAAACATAACAGGATTTCATCTTTGAAGGTGAACATCTCTGTTGTAATGTCCATACAACCACTCTGATGATGGCACATGTGAGACGAAAGCTTATATCTAGGTATAGCATAATAAAATTATCCAAATGTTGGACAGATTTTGTCTTTATTTTCTCCCGAAACTAAAACCCCTATACGAAGCTTAGAACAGCTCATGATAAAACATAATAGACATTCATTGTCTGTCATATTTGACAATCTATCTATTTATCTATTAGCTTATAGGGCGGCATTTAAGCTAGCTCCTGCGGAGAGCTCTTAATTGGGCCTTCGGCTTGTTCAGGAATTTGTGAGCCCCTAAGTTTTTGCATATTCTCAGCATTGGAAGCTCTCCTGGCTGCTGTTTGACCTGGGTTTTCATTTGCACGGGACTTTCTTTTCCTCGTTGCAGCCTTGACTCTTTTTATTGCAATCTGGTCCTCTGTTGGCGGAGATTTCTTTTTGCGAGGCATAATGCTGCTGTACGCGATAGGCAACAATAAACTACAGAAGAACTCAAAATTGGTCGCTGCATTTAAATATTGCATTAATATTTAAGCTTACCTTTTAAAAGTTCAACGATAAATCTTCTGCCGCTACTTAATTTAAAGACACTTTGATATGCCTAGGTCCTTACTTTCCATACAAACAGTTACCTTTATTTCATGGGTGACTTTCGATGGATTTCGCAGTTAATTTCGATTATTCTCAAATTTATTTCCAAGTTTTTTTTGTCACAAAAGTCACGTAAAAAATCGCCGTAAACAATCGCAGTAATGAAAAATTGGGAATTAAAAATTTCTGTAGCAGGATCTATTGAAAGTTAAAGAGTTGTCTCCCTTTAATTGAAAAAAGTGTGACACAATACACACTGACATTTGCATTATATATATATATATATATATATATATATATATATATATATATATATATATAAAATTTTTTTTTCAAAAAATATGATTCTATCGCAACAACATGTTTCACGATGGAATCATATTTTTAAAAAAAAAAATAATTATAATATTATGGTCTACTGTTTGTATCAGGCAGAGTTTGCTTTTAAATAAAAATAATTGCTAAGAACACCGGATTATAAATCTTACTGTTCTTTTCTTATTTTAATATATATATATTTTAGTATATATATATATATATATATATATATATATATATATATATATATATATATATATATATAACATTATTCTTTTGAAATTAAAGTAATCTTTCCCTCCCCAGTAGTTTAACATCCCAAGGAGACACATTTGTAGAGTTGAAACATAATTGCCATTATGTTGCGATTTTAACTCTACGCGTAGTACTAGACTGACAGTTAGGTCACATCATTTTCCTGTTGAAATTACTAAATGTAACCGTAATTTCTATTTTAATAGATTCTTCTACGTACCTAAGGATCTCTCTTCCAGATTTTTGCTTTATTGTCAGTTATAATGTATAAAGTGCAACGTCAATTGTCTTACTTTCTGCCCTTGAAACCAGTTCTTTTTTTATTATCCTTTTATTATCCATAGTAACGTTTTTTTTTTTCATTTTCCTTCATTCTACTGTTTCCCCTTCTCAGTACTGCTTTGCGTATTAGTGGCTTTATCGCCTTGTTTCGGATGAAATGATTTTGAAGGTACCCAGCCGTCCGTTTTCCAGTATAACAACCCAGGAGGCTAAGCTAGGCTACACGGTTTCCTCACAGATGGAGAGAAGATTGGAGACAACAAAAATGTTGTTCCCAGAAGGATGCTAAGAATTCCAATGACGGAGCGCGTAAGTAACGTAGAAATCTTAAGGAGATCTCGTTTTGTTCTATTTAGAAATGCCACAAAAACTCCTACAGAGTGTAGTGAAGGAAAGCGAGAAGAAAAATATGGAAAGTATGGTTTTTAAGTAATCTTAAGGAAAATGGAAACAAAAAGGACACTTAGAATCAGCTATGATTTTGGGGGCAATTAATGAGAATGTGATCAACGACGAAGTTCTAGATAAAATTGAAACAAAAAATATACTTATAATTAGATTCAGGAGAAGATTCAGATTGAAGGCAAGAAGGACAGAGGAAAACAACGCATAACATACTTAGTGAACTTGAGCGAATGGATAGCGGAGGCGAGTTTAGGAGAGATAGCAAAAAGCTAAAACTTTTTAAGAGCTGGAAAGAACAGGAAATTGTGGAGATCTGTGTTCAGTAATGTGCTGAAGAGTTTCGGTACAGATCGTCTTATTATCAACGACCAGACTCTCACTTTCATCCATTCATGTCAATGGTTCAACTCCCAATGAGTCTCTATTTCACTCCAGACTTGATATGGAATACATATATACGATCCATTGCTAAAGATTCTGGAAAAAATGGTTGCCCATTCTATCGCTCCAGGAAGTACCTAACTTCTACCACGATTTATTTGTATGGGGTATAACTGCCATAGCTCATCTAGAGCTGGTACTTCTTCTATGTGCAGTGTCTCTTCAGGACGTAGGGGATCATGGTTCTCCATATTTTCCTGTCCTTTGGAGCTTTTAATAAATTTGTCTTTTTGTTTTTTCTCCTAAACCCTGTTCCGTCACCTATTTACTCAAGCTCAATAAGTAAGTTATGCGTAGTTTTCCTCTGTCTCTCTTGCCTTCAATCTGTCCTGTGAGTATTAGATTTTCTAAGCCCTCTTTCCTTATATATGCCCTGGGAATTTCAACTCTCTCTTTCTGATGTTAAGTATAAGTTTCCTTTTTGTTTCGATTTTCTCAAAAACTTCGTCGTTCGGTCCATGGTATAATTAACACCCTCCTGTAGAACCACATTTCTGCTGGATCAAGCCTCCTCTTCATCTTTGAGGAGATTGTCCAGCATTCACTGTCATACAGGAGGACTGATGTTACGTTACAGTTCAGTGCTCTTTTGTCTGTTTCTAACAAAACTTTTATTTTTCTCTATACTCTGCTTAGCTTTTTGAAGGCATGTTTGGCTATCCCAATGCGACATCTGATTTTATTGTCGTCCTCTGTTAAAACATTTCACAGATATTTAAAATTTTATACTTGTTTGATTTTGGTATCTCCAATTTGTAATTTGCATGTTGGGCTGTTCCTTTTGCTAACAACAATGCTTTCCATCTTCTCGCTTTCCTTCAAAACACTCTGTATGAGTTTTTGTGGTATTTCTAAAAAGAACAAAACGAGATCTCGTTAAACACGGAGAGTGGAATGAAAACAACCTATTACCAGGTATTAAATAAAGGACTTAGTTCGAAATTCATATTAAATGAATCGGCAAATATCTGAAAAAGGCCTGCGGATGCAACGGCCGAAATGGTGTAATAATTAGTCCTAATATAAATAATGAAATTCCTATGTTACAGAACACTTCGTTCAACTTTTGTTGTATAGTCATAAGACAATCTGATCTTGTCTCACGGCCTCTCGACTAATAGGTCAGCCTGACGTTTCGTTTAAATATTGTGAGTCATTGAGTAAGTCACCAAGTTGTTGATATGATTAATAATGAAGCACAGAAATCGGAAATTTTCGGATGCTTTGAGATGTACCGGTTCGTCCTTTAAAATGTAGATGACACATCCACTTGGTATGAGGATACGATGCTGCATATTTGGGCGTTTGACACGTGACCTCATCTACAGTACAGTAAAGTTGGCTACATTTATAAGCATAGTTACGAATTAACACATATATATAGACACTCGTATGAATATATATGTATAAATGCGAGTGTTTTATCACATACTCGCATACACATATAGGCACCTCCAAAAATATTCGCGTAAAAATGCATAACCTGATGAAAAAGGCTCCAAGCTTGATAAAAACAAAGTATATCGTCAAAATATTTATGTTAAAATTAATTAAAAAAGACCAACGTAAGATTTTTTATTATTTTAATTTTTTTTTAATCCTTTCTCGCAGGTTAGAAATTTTGGTTAAAATCTTGTTTTTCTTGCATCGGCGGAGGCAGCAAAGATGAATATTTAGAAATTTCGCGCCTTTTTCCGGTAACCCCCCCCCTCCCAAATACTTTGATTTGGAAATTCTTACACAAATGAAATAATTATCGGAATTAAATGAAACTTCCAGGACATATTCACAATTAAATATTTTAAGTATTTTCCATTCTCTGCCGTGCGCCGATAGGGGTAGAGTCTCTAACTTATGCCAAATCGGTCGAGGTTCGATCTCGGCTTGAAGCAATCCGATGTCTAGCCACACTTATGAGGTGTGATACAGCGAAACAGTTTCTCTATGGATACATATATATATATATATATATATATATATATATATATATATATATGAAATAATTAAAACGAAAGAATATTAATATACAACCCAGTGTGCCTGAAGATTTTATTTTTTAAATATTTTTATTATTTTTAAAAAATATTTGTAAAAAAAAAAAAAATAAAACAACAAAAAAAAACAAACACACACACACACACACACACACACACACACACACACACACACATATATATATATATATAAGGATATCATATATATAATCTTATCAATTTAAAGAGAAATAAAAAAGACAGAATTATTGTTCTTAAGAAACGGATATTCTTCATGTAAAACCTTGCTTGGAATATTCTCAGAATAATCAAATTGAAAATAAAAAAAATAAAATTATTTTAATAATATGTAGAAATGTCCACTTTCAAAAATGAAGACGGTTGGTGAGACCAGAAATAAGTGAAATTATGTAAAGGTTTTTTAAATATTTTTCTCAATAAATCCACATTAAAACCAAAAAACGTTTGATATACCAAACCCTTCTTTTTAATATAAATACTTTTCTCTCGTTGGAACCACTACAACATATTTTCATTTTATATATATATATATATATATATATATATATATATATATATATATATATTACTAAATATGCATATTATCCTATATATAAAAATCCGACATTTTTTATTACTTCAAACTTTTAGTGGATATCCATATTTGAGTAGACGCCCTGTTTATCAAACTGTATGTATTACGTCTACCAGCCTGTGCACTCGAGAAAGCTCAAAGTAAATGTACACTCCAGCAGGGTTTGCACCCTTGTTCTTCCAACAAGTTTTGACAGTTTCATCAATCAATGAAACCATTGCATCGTTCCCTGTGTTTCGCTGAATTTATGATTTCACTCTCCAAATATTTTCACAAAATAAATAAAGTTATTATTATCAACTTTTGCTTTGAGTACGCCATACCGCTTATTTAGTTCACACAAAACTTTTTCTACTCGCCTGCGTGAGTGTTAGTATATATAAAAATATATATATATATATATGTGTGAAAAGTGTCCATTAAAATTAAAATGATTGTTTGTATATATATATATATATATATATATATATATATATATATATATATATATATATAATTATTTATATATTATATACTTTGAGTAAATTAGAAAATCCGTTTAAGTATCAGAGATAGAGTTAACATATTTGGTTGGATAGGACAAATTTGTGAATCTGGAGGTTTCACGCTTTTATGATCGTCAGAAAAGCGTGAAATCCAGGGTCATAAACTCACAATCAATTCAATATATATATATATATATATATATATTTATATATATATATATATATATATATATATATATATATATATATATATATATATATATATATTCAAAGTATGCATTGCTTTCTATCTTAAAATTCATTATTTTTCATATGTGATCTTTGCTTTTTTTAATGTTATTCTTTTTTTCTAAAATAAATTTCTTTCTTTTTAAAATTCATTTTTCTTTTTTTATTGTATAAGTTATTTGTTTCTATTTCCTTTCATTCTATTCTTTCTAAAACAAATTTCTTTCTTTCAGTTCCTTTTTCTTTTTAATTGTATGCGAACTTTTTTTTTCGTTATGCTCCTTTTACTAAAAATGTCTTTCTTTCTTTCTTTTTAATTGTATGCCATCTTTCTTGAGTTTCTTTATTCCCCTTTTTCTAAAATTTTTCTTTCTTTCAAACTTCTAGATTGGCGGCAAGTCTCATCATTTTGCAGATAAGGTGGTTAGATGTAACCGTAAGTTCTATGCCAACAGTGTCTTTCGCACCTCTCGCTTGTGGGACCCTTTTCCGGCTTGTTGCTCTCCCACTCACCTTTGGTCATTGAAAATTGAAATGCAATTCAATCATTGTCGTCCGTCTTCTTGTTTCCTGTTCTCTTATTGTACTCTCTTCTTATTATTCATTTTTTCTCTCTTATAATCTTTCACATTAAGTTGCCGCTTGTATCTTAATGGCTTTATCATCTTGCTTTCGGTGAAATTATTTAAAATATGCGATTTTTTTTGTTTTTTTCTTTATTCTCCTTTTTCTGAAATTTCTTTCTTTCAATTATTTTTCTTTTTAATTGTATGCGATCATTCATGTTTTTCTTCATTGCCCTTTTCCTACAATTTCTTCTTTCTTTCTCTCTATTTTTTTCTTTCTTAAAATTCAGGTTTATTTTTTTCTTTGCTTTTTGTCTTTCCTTCTTCTTTGTTTTACTTCTTTATTCTTTCTTTCTTCGCTACATTTTGTTCATTTTCCTCTCTTTTCTCTCTTCACTTTTGTTCTTGTTTTATTCGTTTTTCTTCTTTTTGGTTCTTATATTTTATTCAACCCATTTCTTTTATTCTTTATATTTTTAAAACTATTTTATAAGTAATTTCCTCTTTTTCATTGCTTTTTTTTTCTCATTCTCTTAATTTTTCCTTCATTTACTCTTTTTTACATGTTTCTCTTTCAGCCTTTTCTTATTATGCTTCATGTTGGGCATCGTCACCGGAAAAAGGAACCAATGCCGAGGACGTACGGATAGGTTCTCAGACCCACCAAGAAGCCCTTAAAAGATGGATAAGATTATAGATATTAAGAGTATATGACCTAAAGGCTTATGGCGCACATAGAGGTGAAATCGGGATATTTCCAAAACCCGATGTAAATAAATATAACAAATTTTAGTTTTTTTTATACCTTACCAGATTTGTATTTATTTACCAGCAAAACGCATCCGTTTTTTTTCGACATTAAAAAATAGGGACGAAAGAAAAAAAAAATTGTACGTACCTTCACGAGATCGCCGGAAAACGAGCATAGCATGATAAAAATGGCCTTAAACTTGACGAAAATAATTTTTATTTGTCTAACTGTTTATGTTATAATAAAGAGAAAAGATCAAAGTATTTTTTTTATTATTTTTTTTAATTTTTTAACCATTTTGAGCACTTCCAAAATTTTCATTTAAAATCATGTTTTTTTTTTCGGAAAAATCGATCGTCAGCCATTTTTTTCAATTTTATAAACAAAAGTTAATTTTTCCGTTTAAAATTCTGCCAAAAAACAGATTTAAAATTTAAATGTTTATGTAATATATTTTGAAAGAAAACATTACTTACTTTATGCGCTGAAAAGTGTACTTTAAAAAAAGAGACAGCGGGTCTTAACAGCAGTGACACATGACAAACTGAATATATCATCTGTTTTAAAAATTACCAAAAATAGTAAAAATTATCGGAGTTAAATGAAATTCTCAGAATTTATTCATTAATAAATGAATGCTATACAGAAGGGTTAGTTTATTAGAAAACTTTGCGGAAATATTCTCACGCACTCAGAGTCGGTGCGTACTACCCCTAACTCCCAACTGAAGGCGCAATCCTAATTGGGGCACCCGGGCAGTACTTTGCGACCTTGGCTATCTTATCAACATTTGCTTTTTTCTACCTATATTTATATACGTTACAAATTAAACTAAGCACAACTGACTATTAAAGGATGAAAAATGTTCACGGATTTTGACGTCATTCTGATGACTTTTTTTTTTTATTTTTCGTTCAAATCCTTGAATTTTTTAGCTCATGCTAAGTGACGAAAAAACACTGTATAAAATTCATTATTTTATTTTTACACATAATTTTGAATGTATTTAAATTATTCAACTTTTTAACAAGAAAAAGATTGATATTAAAAATTGCCGCAAAATATTGTTGATTTATTTAAGATGGCATGATCTATTATGACATGTCTCTAATTTGTATTTAGATATATTGTATTTATTTTCAATTTTTCTAGTTGAATTGTTCACCGATATTGCATATGTTCAAGGCCATGCCTATTTGATCCATTATTGTACAGAATTAGTTTACAATAAAATTTGTATTTTATATGAATACTACCTTATGAAAATTGTGATATTGTAGAGGGGGTGGGAGGACGTGTCATAGATTCGGTGGAGGCACGAGACCCTTGCACCGATCCTGCCACAGAGTAAATTTGAAATTTGCCAGATGACTGAAAATAATTACGTAACAAGCGCAAACACTCCTTCCAATACATGGTGAACACTTAAAATTGGGAGATGATGAAAATATTTTTTTTATAGTTTTATAGATAAAAATTTCTGAAGATAATTTTTCAGTAAAAAAATAATAATACAACATCAAATTAGGGCCTCTTCAAAGATTTGTCCTGAGATCTTACAAAAATAATTTATTAGAAATTAAAAAGAATATTTTTGTGCAGAGTTAGTGCTTGCGTAATTTAATAAAACACGCCATTTTTTAAGATTTGACGAATAAAAATCTATAGTATTTATTGTGGAAAAATTTACTTGGAATTTTTCAGTGCCATTTTAAAATTCTTGCATATGCTGATGAGAAAATATATCGCTTTTATTAAATAAAGGTTTGCTTAAAAACTCGAAAAATATAAAGTGTAATGTTATTTTTGCGTCAGAAATATTTTTAACAGAATTTTCTTTCCACAACTGTTAGATTATGTTTTGTATGAAAGATCAATAGAAAATAATTCAATAATCCTGAATTACTTCCTTTGATAATGAATATTTTTATATAAATAAAAATTTAAATATAAAAATATTCATTCTACTAAGTTTTATAAATGCTTACAAAAATATATTCATAACTTATTGGTTATATAGGCTTAAAAATGATTATTTTCAAAAATAAACGAAACAAATTTCTGTATTTTGTTAGTTTTTTGGTCTTCCGTATTTAATTAAATTTGTTGAGGCTGTTTATTTTTAGTTGGTGTCGTGGGCTAACTGCTACTGTCTGACCTATGAACTTGTTGACAGGTAGTACGTAATTTGCTGTGTTCAAATGTGTTTTTTTTCGTTATAAACTGTGAAGTAAGTGATATTTTCCCAAAATTCTGTTAATTATTCCTTAATTTTAATAATCATCTTTGAAACAAATATCTAGGACAAATATTTGAATTTAACAAGTTTTTTTTTAAATTGTCTTAAATTGTTATTTTTCAATTAAAATGTCGGATTGAAAATGCCCGTAAGAAAGTTTTAATAAATTTTTAAAAACTTTATTGAAATGCGTATCTTTTACTTTTTTTTATAGACCAGCTTTAAGCTTTTATTAAAAAGTATATATTTAAAAATTATTTTAAATGCGTTTTTGGATTTCATTAGCTCAAATTTTAACGGGAATTATATATTTTCCTGCTTAATTTTAGCCGTTTGCGAAGCTTACGTTTTCTGGTAAAAGGCCACTAGTTTCGAGCAACTAGTGAAGAATAAACTAAGTAGTTTTGGTTAACGAGCTAGTCTTGTTAACCAGAATTCATGTCGCCGCTGTTTAGTTTTTTGTGATGATTTTTAATTCGCAATTTGATGGAAATATTTTAATGTCCGCATTTGTGAGAACTAACCAATAACCTCTGTTATATTTGGGCTCGTTTTAGTGCGTCGATGTAACCACACCTCCCGCTTTTTCTAAGCAGGGTTGACACTATAGGGCGTGGTTTTTCCTACCCCCGCTATACACGCATTTCTCATTTGCTAAACTGCCTGCCTTTATTTATTTTTTCTTTCTTCTAAACCAGGCATGGCCAATCCTTTTCAATGCGATATAGTTTATCATAAGGCGGGCCGCACTACTAAAAAAATCAAGGTAATTTTTCGTTGGAGGTCTTCTTATTCTATGTACTGTTTCCCTTTAAAACATGGATGGTCATGGTTCTCCACAGTTTCCTGTACTTTGTAGTTCTTAGTAAAGTTTGTTTTTCTGCTATATTTCCTAATCCTTGTTCTGCCAAATATTCACACAAGCTCGTTAGCGCTGATTTCCTCTGTTTCTCTTGTCTTCAGTATACCTTGTGAGTGTCAATTCGTCCAAGCCGTCTTTCCTCATTATGTGGCCTGGAAATTCCAACTATTTCTGATGCTAAGTATAAGTGTCCTTTTTGTTTCTATTTTCTCGAAAGCTTCGTCGTTGCTCAAATTTTCAGTTCATGGTAATCTCAGCATCTTTCTGTAGATCCATATTTCTGTTGCTTCAAGGCTCTTCATTATTTGTGATGAGACTGTCCAGCATTCACTGTCATATAGGAGGACTGATATTACGTAACAGTTCGGTGCTCTTTTCTTTGTTTCTAACAAATTTGTCCTGTTTCTTGATACTTTGCTTAGCTTTTGAAAGGCGTCTTTCACTAGCCGGTTCGTCAATCGCCCTGTTAACACTCCTGCCTGGTCTTCTGAACAGGAGCAGATGTTTTTGCCTTGTTTCCTGCTTAGGATTGGGTTTCCGATTCTTTCTCATTCACTTTCACTCCCAGTAGCTCCTTGCGTCTTAGTGGCATTATCGGCTTACTTGGGGTGAATTTATTTAAAGATAATAATAATCATAAAAAAAAACCTTCGGATTTCCTTGTCGCATTTTCCGTTCTCTGTTAAAACACTTCCTAGATATTTAAATTTTTCTACTTGCATGATTTTGGTGTTTCCAATTTGCAATTCGCATGTTAGGCTGTTTCTTTTACTGGTAACAATACTTCTTACAATTACTTCAACCATTTTCACTACAGAAGACCATACGCGTCAACATCTGCGTTAAAAATGGTTGGGGGAGGGGTCGATTTTGTGTCTGTAGCGTGGCAGGACAGGGCTGGTGTGACTTTGAAGAAGAGATTTTTCTATAATTAAAATAAGCCTTGATATTATGTGTATATTTCTGAGATGATGTATTGTAACTAAAGGGTGTTTCATTAAAACGGATTATATATAAGGGTGTTTCATTAAGACTGACCAAAGTCAGCAGTAAATAAATCAGTGTTATTGGTGAAAATTTATTTATTTCTCTATTGGATCATGTTATTTAAGTCATGGCAATTATGTGTGAAAAAAAATATCGCCCAAATGTCCCTCAAATGTGAAAGAAAAAGAAAAAAAAATATTAGACGCTTAAACTTAATTTACATTAAAATCGGTCCAAGTTATTGAACACCCTTTATTTACACTATTTACATTGTTCGGACTGTTGTCCTTATCTTTATTGCCACGTTCACGACGTTTCGGCTGTTGTACGCTCTGGCTTTCTTCAGGTGATATACGTTGGAATTTTGAACCGAACTCTTTATTTAGTCCATGGGGGTAGATTGATCTTGATCCTTTTTTTGAGTTATTTCCCTTTAGTAACTCAACTCTCCAAGTTTTTACTCACCTTTGCTGTGGCCAGGTATTGAACTCACAAGTCTTTGGGTCAAGTTATTGGATTACTTCAACCAAAGCTTTTATCCAACCGTAAGTGAATTTTTGAGACTTATAAACCTAAATGTCTCAGTAACATCTTTTTACCAGAGCTCATATTGCAATTTTTGCTATTTTTGTTTTTCCTCTATCAGTCTGCATTACTGGTTCCCATATTGTATTCATGTCTATGCTTGGGAAAAATAATGAGCTCCAGAAAAGGCATGGCACGTAGAACGAGAATAATTTATCCTAGTGGACTAAATAAAGGGTTGAGCTCGAAATTTCAACGTATATCACTTGAAGAAAGCCGGAGCATACAGCGGCTGAAACGTCTTGAACGTGACAATAAAGATGAGGACAACAGTCCGAACAGCGTAAATAGTGTAAATTGATATAATATCACAATTATTACAACTTGATCAACAGA
This sequence comes from Acanthosepion pharaonis, assembly GCA_903632075.3. Classification (NCBI taxonomy): domain Eukaryota; kingdom Metazoa; phylum Mollusca; class Cephalopoda; order Sepiida; family Sepiidae; genus Acanthosepion; species Acanthosepion pharaonis. The sequence continues at coordinate 206,007 of CAHIKZ030001889.1, forward strand.
CGATAAGCACTGATAAATGCGACTCGTTTCTCATTTATTCATTTGACGATACAAAAAATATTTTTAAAAGAAAACATATTTATTCTCCTGAGAAAATAAATTACTTTGATCGTTTCCTGTTTAAAATTCAATATGTTCAATACTTTTTGATTTTCTTATGAAAAAGTAATTTTGAATCTACAGTTTAAAAACTCTTTCAAAACATGTACCTCAAAATAAAGACTAAATTCAACAAAAAGAAGCATTTTTGAAAGTTGTTTCGATTAGATACTTTTACTTTGAATCATTTACCGAAGACTACATTTTGGTACACGAATAAAGATCTCATGCAAAATAGAATTGTGGTAAAATAAATATACTATATATATATTCTAATTTCATATATATTATCTATATTCTAATTTAATGCATATAATACGAGGGTAAGTTAAAAATTATTCGCACGTTCACAATAACATATCTTTAGTTTCTTCACACTGCCTTCTGTCTATGCGGGCTTATAATTGGTACTATTGTGTTCACGTGATCGAAGTTTGAGCTTGATCGCACCAGTTTTCTTGCTACTGTTACAGTGTAAACATGGCCACATCGCTAGCAGTGTGCGCCAAGAAGCCAAAAAGATTGGTGATCTTATTTCTCTGGATGGAAGATGTGTCAAAGGCTGAAATTCATTGGAGGCTTTTAACATAATACGGCGATAGTGCACTACTCCGTGGAAGTGTGTATGAGTGGATCAAGAAGTCAAAAAGTGGCAAGACACGCGTAGCGCACGAAGAAGCAGGGGGCCCGTCAATCTCCACCACTGACGAGGAAATTAAGCAAGCTCGAGAGATGGTAATGGCGAACTGGCGAGTTATCATCGAAGAGGGAGAATGTTCTCTCTAAATTCAGATCACTGGTCTTCGCACCTCTTTGGTGCACACTACTAGCGAAGCGGTCATGTTTACACTGTAACCTCAGCAAGAAAACTGATGTGATCAAGCTCAAACTTCGATCATGTGACCGCAATAATACTAACTATAAGCACGCGTGAGCAGCAGAAGACAGTATGACAAACCTAAAGATATGGCAAAAGTGAGGATAATTTTTGATTACCCTCCTATATATATATATATATATATATATATATCTTACAACTGTCAAAAAAAATAAACACATGCCTGATGATGGATGGTAGACCCTCCGTAAGTACTAGCATTTTAACATCGAATAAACTGAAAAACTACAGACAACAAGTTTTTCTTCAAGGATCAAAAGTCGCACTATGGATGAACAGGATTTTAATGCATATATTATGTTTTCTAGTGACGGATGTCGCCAATAATCGCATTGATACTTCTTATTAATTCTATGTGTGATTAATTCTTATATATATATATATATATATATATATATATATATATCGGTCCCGCCACTTTTTTTTAGGAATCTGACTGAAATGATAGTAATAATAACGAAAGAATATTAATATACAACACAGTGTATCCGAAGATTTTAATTTCTTAATATTTTATTGTTCAATATATATATATATATATATATATATATATATATATATATAGAGAGAGAGAGAGAGAGAGAGAGAGAGATAGATAGATAGATAGATATTTGAACAAAATTTTTATAATACAGAATTTATATAATATATATAATTTTTAAATTTTTATTAGGGAGCAAGTTTTGTTAAATTCAAGTGACAAGGTACATATTTAAAATTGGATAGATACAATATGGATTTAACCAAACATACCTTGTCAGTTGAATTTGGTAAAACTTGTTTTTCTATATTTTATTTTATTACTGAACAAAAAATTTATACTACAAAATTTATTTATTATTTTAAAAATGACGGTGCACATTTTTTTTTCTTTAAAAGAGACCCTTTTTCGTTCAACACTCCTTCAGAAATTTCCGTTAGAATAAAAACAAAAAAAACCCCCAAAAACATGTTTTTGTTATTTTTGTTTTGTTTTAGGAATAAATTTATTTTATACGTGACTCCATATTTACCCGCCATGGACTTTTTCAGTTCCGCTATTTATGAATATTTTAGTATGTTTATTTTAGTATGTTATTTTTTTTCATCGGATCTGTCTGAAATGGTGGACGAAAACGGTTACTTTTAAAGAAAAATTTTGCGCAGATAAAAGGAAAGAAAGCAAAAGAGAAAAAAAACGAAGAAAGCTCAGCAGCAGAAAAAGAAAAATTAGGGAAGAAAGGAGAGGAGAAAGAAAAAAAGGGAGAGTAAGAAGAGGAAAAAAGAAAAAAAGAAAGAAGAAACGAAAAGGATAAAGAGCAGCAGCAGAAGAAAAAGAAAACGACGATGATGAAGAAGAAGATAACAGTAGTGTGTGTGAATGGTGTGAAGACAATAAACGAGCGTAAAACCTCGTTTATCTTTAACTATCAACCTCGATAAAGTTTTGTTCGCCTGACGATGCCCACACGTCTCTCAATTTCACTGTCGGCGAGACATGTGACCATCATACGAGCCATCTCGAAAATGTCAGTTGTCTTTTCTGTTCTCGAAATGAATATGTATCGACCCTAGTATTCATGTCCTAGACTCGTTTGTGCTGACCGTTCTGCTGGCTACTTGCGCACAATTTAGGGTTCTCCAAATCAATGAAGACGGGACCACACGGACGACTAATAAAGCTCACTCACGCCTTCAGGTTTATCTGTTTTTCAGGTGGTCTCCTCCTTCCACCGTGTGATTACTTTGTGTTCAGCTTTCACTTAAAAGAGTAACTTGAAAGAAAACCAAAGCAAAATAAGTGAGAAAACAAAGGGTATTTTTAATGAAGCTTGTTTCAGGTGACATCTGCACCGAAGAACCCGGCTTCTACAATCATTTATAGCGAATGATTATGTTAAAAAAAAAGTACCGTGATCGAAAGGAAGAAGAAAAATAGTGAAGTTCATTTCGTCATATCGAAATGTTAGGAAAGGAATCACAAGTTAAACTGATTGGTCCCCTCATCAAAAATAGGGAAATAATTTTAGGAGAATCATTTTCATTGATTAGGATTAAATATACCGTCCCCCCGAATATGGGTAAAATAACAGGACAGATTGAATCATATATCCCTAGTTGGTATTTACTTGATTCCCACAAAATCAAGATGTGACACAAGGTCGTTTAACGTGGGAGACCCGAGTGTTTCCACTCAAAGGCCACTGGTCAAAATTGGTCATAGCTTGTCCAAGCTGGTCAGAGCCTAGTCAAAGCTGGTCATGACTTGTCCTAACAGGTCCAGGCCGGAGACAGTCCAAGCTAGTCAAAGCCTTGATCGAATCTTAGCCATAGGCCAAGAAACGATCCATTATTTGTCAAAAACCCCAGCCAAAAGGCCGGGAGAGTTAATCATATCATATATCCCTAGTTGGCAACCAGTCTAGGAGAAAGAAAACTTTGAATTCAAACCAGCCTGGAAAGAAAAAATTCCAACGTGATATCACAAAATATACTTTATTGAACTGTAAACTGAATGATGAGGGAGATGAAATTTGGAGATGGAGACTTGATATTTGTGAATAAAAGCTGGTACATATAACTCTGTAAAAAATCAGAAGTCGATTTGACACCGTATGTATATTATGAATAGAACCCTCTTCTAAACTGAAAAAAAAAACTCAATATTTTTCAATTTTAACAAATCTCACCGCTTGAGGAAGGTGTAAGTTATGCTGATCTAGAAAAATTATCCTCAGGTTTTTCTCTATTTTTAATAAGCGGACCAGTAAATTGAAGTAATTCTAGAAAGAAAAATGTTATTTCTTTTAAAAAAATTTTTTATATTCTGTAGTATAGTGGGCAAGTTAATGACAAGGCTCGAGAGCTAAAGTAGAGTGTTGCTAACAGCAAAAAATTAAAAAATGTTTAAAAATACATCTGCAAGATAATTGCGGCTACATCATCAGTAAAGCCCTGGGATCTTTAGGAGTTTCAGGTTTATCCAACATTAAACTCCTTCACTTAGGTGAACCTGCTTCTGGTGATCAAATACCAACATGTTCCTGCGCAACGAGCCGTATCAAAATATCAATCGCAGAATGCAAATGGCTAAAAGAAATTTTGGAACCCTAAAAAATCGCAAATCAGCTTTCTTCCAATCAAATTCGTCCACGGGCACTCTAACCCCATCAGAATGGGAGAATCCAAAATTCAGTCTTTCCCAATCCATATATAGAACGGACAAGCTCGCAGGCGAATTTTGGCGCACAGAATCACCAGCAACAGGTAAGTTTCTTTATTCTAGAAAAAAAGAAAAAGAAAAAAAAGACGATAGATAAATGATCCGTAACTTTAAGAGGTTAAAATTGTGGTGTTCAGGAGAGTATCCACGCAGGAGTCTGTTCCACATAGTAGCAGTTCTTAGGAAAAAGGTGAGTGAAACTTTCTCCTTACATTTGAAATACGGGGTTAATGAGGAAGATTCGACACTGTGGAAGTGGCATAGTACGCCCTAGTTGTAAATGTATGAACTGATGGGACTAAAGCATGGAGTTCATCTGAACATTTGCCATGGAAATAGTGATAGAATAGCGACAGGCTTCTAATTTTTGGTCTGTGGGGAAAGAGGTTGCAGAGTGGAAACTAAGTCATATCCCCTTCCGACTGCCTAAACGATTTTGAACTCTATCAAGGCTACAAGGTGAGGATTGAGTAGCACCCACCCAGACACGGAAGTAATAAATTTTTCTTTACTTTAATCTTCTTTTATATGCCGTATCCCTTCAGGATATAGGCGATCATAGCCCTCCACATCTTTCTGTTTCTTGTGACTCTTAATAAGTTTTGTGTTTTTGTTATTTCTCCCAAACCTTGTTCTGCCATCCATTTGCTCAAGCCCATCAAGTATGTTTCGCCCTGCTTTCCTCTGTCCCTTTTTCCCTCAATCTGTCCTGTGAGTATCAGATTTTTCAAGCCCTCTTTCCTTACGTGCCTCAGAACGTTTCTTAGCACTTTGCTTTTTGCTTCGGATTTTGTTGTTTCATTTTTCGTCCTCTGTTAAAAATCTTTTCACATATTTAAATTTTTGCACATGCTTGATTTTAGCATCTCCAAATTGTAGTTCGTATTTTGATCTCTTCTTTTGCTGACAAACGCCCTGTCTTCTTATGCTCGATAATTAGTCCCTTCTTCTTGCTTTCCTTTATTACCTTCCGTAGGAGTTTCTGCATTTTTATTTCTGCGTCAGCTATCTGCACTGTGTCATTTGCATGACTAATGTTAAGATTGTGGCCAATAATAATTAATCTTGGTAGGAGTTCTAATTCTCTGAAACTGAGGTATTTGAAATATTTAGTACTTGTAAATTCCACATTCTGAATTTTTATGATAGATTGAAGGTATGTACCATAATTGTTCTCATTCCAATTCTAGATCATAGTTTTTCTTTTAGGGGTTTACAGCCATATCACGTTGAAACACGGGTTCCTATACGATCCCTGAAATTAATCAACGTCGAGCTTGATCTGTACCTAGTCGGAGAATATCAGGTACTGTAAGTTTGGATGTGCGGGTGGTGTAATGGATAACGGACCGGAATTGATGATGGGAAAGTCAAGTTCTAATTCTAGCCGTGTTCGTTATATTCACTTAAGGGAAAAGGCACGAATGCACCGCCTCTCCCTACAACTATGGGTTAATTAGTAGAACTTGTATCAGTAAAAATCGTTATTACCTCCAAAATAGTCATACGATCTAAAAATATTTTCTGACTAAATAACGTGCAACAAGTTCATAAGCCGTAAAAAATCCGTCAATATATTTTTATTATTGGAAAATCAGCAATTATGAACTGTATTTTTTTTTAATGATTGCCAGGGTTATATACTTGATTTTGATTGAAACCCGTTCCCAATCACAGCTAAAGAGATCGGTTTATCTTACTATTTAATCCTCAGTCCTGGTTATGGCGATAAACCGCAATCTAAAAAACATTCTGGCTTGCTTTAAATAACTTGTAAAAGGTTGATAAGCCGTAAAAAACAAAAAAAAATCAATCTTAATGACTTGTTGTCTTCTACTTCACCCCAATCCTTAATAAGCTAAATGAGGAGTCCTAATAATCCCTCGGGTTAGAAATCCACGAATTAACATTCGGTGTGGAGGGACGTTTATTTGGCACCCGAGAGATGTCGTTTTATGAGGAAAAGATATATAGTGTATTATTTGGGATATAAATATTGGAGCATTGTTACATAAGGGACAATAGCAATAATAAAAAATACTTGAAATTTTGAGATGATGCACTATCATCCTATTCTAATACATTTGGACTATTGTTCTCATATGATAGAGAAAAATGTGTGAGACTATGTCAAGAAAATGGTCGTATTTTGATCTCCTCAGCTGCATATCAGCCGCAGCAGACGACGAATTATAAGATTTGATCTCGCGATAAGCAGAAAGAAGAAATTTTTTTTTTAATCGGTATCACCCCGTGCAAGGCAGTAAAGCCACTAAGACAAAAAGGGGTTACTTGGTGTGGAAGAATTAGGAGCAGAAACATTACTAATGAGCGGGAAGTGAAAAGAGTAATCAGGAGGACAGTAGATAGCGATTGGCATTCCATTTAAATTTTGGAGATCAAAGTTGACTGGAAAGCATGGAACTGGAAGGGAGTTCTACAAGGGAGAAGTACGAGAAAGAAACTCTTAGCATAGAACTTACGGTTACATATATCCAGCTCAACTGTAAATTGATGAGATCTTGGCGCCAGTCTAGTACTACGTTTAAATTTAAAAAGTACCATAGCGAAAAACTCATCGGAACAGTTACCATGAAAGTATTTATAGAAAAGACACGGCGAGGCAACCTTACGGCGGTTGTAAAGTGACTGAAGCCGAGCTGCCAGATCAGGACCAATAATATTGCTGATTCTTCTTTGGATTTTATCAAGGAGTTCAAGGTAAGTAGCAGGGACATAGGACCATATGTGGAAGCAATATTCTAAGCATGGACAAATGGTAGACATAGATATGTAGGATGTGTGTATGTTGTATTCCATCTCCTTCGCTGACTCCTAGGTATTTATAGGCTTCTTCTTGTTTTAGTTCCTTAATCTTTGTGACAAAATCTAGATCTATTGCATGTGTTTATGTAATTCTCCCTCTCTTGAATGTTACTTTTGTACATTAATTTAATCCTAAATCCATACCGATTTCATCGCTGAAAAATTTTACACCATTTTTAACGCAGATGTTGACGCGTATGGTCTTCTGTAGTGAAAATGGTTGAGGTAATTGTAAGAATTATTTTTATCAGTAAAAAGAACAGCCTAACATGCATACGCTTCAACTCATTGTCGTCTTTAGCAAAGAGTTTGATATCATCCATGTAGAATAGGTGGTTAAACACTTTCTTTTTTTATCTTGTACCAATAATTATTACTGTTTAGTTCATGCGAAAGGGGGATTAAGGATAGACGAAACAGAAGGGGCGACAGGGAGTTTCACTGAAAGATTCCTCGTCGAATATTCAAACAATTGGAAGTAGAGATTATGAAAACGACTAAGGGAAGTAATCATTCCTAAATTTGCCAACTTAAATTGATTTACCTCCCTTCCCACTACAGATGGGACAGAAAAGATATAAATGAATGCACATATGGGAAATTTAAAGATTTTAACTTATAAACTGATATCTAACACCAAACTGTTGTATAATATTATGTAAAGAAAATGCTGATTGGCTGGTGTAAAGACAATACTTTATTTACACTATTTACATTATCAAGGACACATGGCACAGTGGATACAGGCGTTGGTTAGATCCAGTGACAGGACCCAAAGAGTTGTGAGTTCAATACCCCGTTAAGGCAGTGGAGAACTTGAATAGGGGAATTAACAGGAGATAACTGATAACTGACATCTATTAAACATGGCACGTGGAACTAGAACAGCCTATCCCAGTGAGCGAAATAAAGGGTTCCGTTCGACATTCCAACCAACTAAAGAAAGCCGGAGCGTACAACGGCCGAAACGTAATAAATATGGCGAAAAGATGAGGACAATAGTCCGAATAATGTAAATAGTGTACATAATACCTCATCTCAGAAATATAGACAAATACATTATTTGTATATACTTGAAATAAAACAGTTGCTAGCTGTCGATGAACTGTGTGTCCCTGTTCGTTTTTTTTCTTAGTCATGATACGACAAAAACCATTGCATTCCAAAATTCCTGTTGAAGCTAAGTAACCAAGGAAAGATGTCGAATTTATAACTATTTCCTACCTGTTCCTTATTCAATCCTTCTGCCAAATTTAATTCATGTTTTCAATCCACGTACCCCAGCCGAGTCATATGAAACTATTTCTTGTCGATGAAGATATATTAAATAACTTAAATTATTTGTTGGTTTCAATCCGATAGGAATGATTGCAAAACACTTGTCCCTCCCCAATTTATAGGCAAAAGCACATAAATGCACGCTGGGATTTTTTCCAAGACAATAAAATAGGACGGTTATCGGTTTCATCTGACTCAGTCCCAATCTTGAAGTCAGTCACTTGTCCGAACTTAACTGACACATGCCGTGTAGGGTTTATCATCTCTCAGTTGCGTCTCTGTCTTCGGGTAGAGGGCGACTCAGTTGTGGCTATGTCCGCCGACAGAGATGCAGCTGAGGAAAATAAATACGATGAGGTGCCCGGTCCCGGGAAGCAGCTACCTGAGGCTGCATCCCCATTGCACTAACGAGGGGGGTCAGTAGTCATACCGATGCCAGCGCAACCAACGTTTGCGGAGGCTGGGCAATTTTTGTCCTTGACCCCGGGTTTACGCGCTCGAGTTCCTCACGTTAAACCCGACCTTGTGTCGCATCCCGTCTCAGTGAGGAGACCAGGGTAAATAATACTTGCTTTTGTGTGTCAACCCCAATTCTTAGTGTGTGAACTTTTTACCATATTACTGTTGCTTTGCCTTATTACTGTTAATTTGCCTTGCACGTATTGTTTACTTGCTTCATAATATTTTTTTGCCTTGTTCTTTTCTTTTTTTTTTTTTGGTTATTGCTTATTGCAAAATTTATCAATTCTGTTTGTTGGACAGTTCTGTTACATATTTTGCATCTAACCATTGCTACTCACTCCACAGCTATTAATTATTTACTACAATCATTTTATGTACTTTAAATGAAAGTATTTGTTTGCTTCTATTATTTTTTCTACCCACAATACAAAGTGAAGATTTTTCCCAGAATATTTTACCGATGAGTTTATTTCCGGTCACGTGTGCTTTTGAAGTTGAGAGATCCTCAGTTAGCTAATCTCTCTGGTTGTTCACTGCACTTTTGTCATCTTCAAACAGACGAAACTTTAATAAATATTGTGTATCAGACTCCGAAGCATTCTTTGTTGATGACGGAGGAGAAAAGCGTAGGGCTCTTGTGCCATGATAGAAAAAGATGAAATATCAAGGGAACAGATTCCTTGCCGAGTCTTGCTCTTTGTCTGTGTCTCCTTGTGTTTGGAGATGGCGCACTTTAAAAACAATGTAAACCATTTTAGATCGTACTAAGAAGATTGAAAAGAGAAATCGAAAAAGAGAGAGCGAAAGAGAGCGAGTATGAGAAAGAGAGAAAAAGAGCAGGACAGAAAGTAAGGGAAAGAGAAAGAGAGCGAGATAGAAAGAGAAAGAGTGAGAGAAAGAGAGTGTGCGTGAGAGAAAAATAGAGAGAGAGCGAGAAAAATAGCTTGAGAAAGAAAGAGTGAGAAAGCGAGGGAGAGGGAGAACGAGAAACAAAACAAGCGAGAGAAATAGAGTAGGTGTGTGCGAGAAAGAGAAAGAGAAAATGAGAGAGAAAGCGAGTCAGAGCAAGAGAAAGAGAAAGAGAGAGAAAGAAAGAAATTGAGAGTGAGTGTGTGTATGTGTATGAGAGAGAGAGAGAGAGAGAGATAGAGAGAGAGAGAGAGAGAGAGGGAGAGAGAATTTCTTATGCTTATCATTTTAAAGTTATTTTCATAAGAGTTGCTGTCAAAAGGTACAGTCGAACTTTAATAATGTCGCTCAATTTTGTTGTTCTTTGTACTTTTCAGGTTGTAGAAGTGCAGGGGACAAGTGGATGAAAAAACAGGGACCACGACACTCGATTAATGTCACCCGATGAAAACCGTGACCCTCCATCAAGTTCACTATGAAACCCCTTTCCAGATACCTTGTGTACAGGGAAGTGAGATTTTAAAAAACAACACCAACAACAAGAAAAAACAAAAAACAAAAAAACAAAAAAAAAAAAACAACAAACACTTTCTTTCTTCTAATCTGTCACCTCTGGTTGCTCAGTTTAACTAAAGTTCATTTTGTAATCATCAACGCGTCCATTTACTTCCCTCGGTTGATAAGCATCGGTTTATGCGCATGCGTACAAATGTGAGGTCGACAAGGTTATGTATAAATATATGTTTAAAGAAACATGCGTATAAAACGTTCACGTTGTATTGTTCACAGGGTACATATGAAAGGAGCAATGGCTGCATCTTATGATGATATGTAAGATAGACAACAATTGGCCCCAGACTAAAGAGGTTAAGATTGTAGTTATCAGGAAAGCATCCTCTACGTTCTGGGGAAAAATCTGTCTAAGTGGAACTTCCTCCTTACCAATGGAATATGAAGGGAACGAGGATGAGTCGACTCAGGGTACCTGGCATGGTGGGTTCTAGGTGTGAAAGCCTGAATTGGTGCATCTGAGGAATGTAGTTCACCCGAATGTCTGCCATGAAAATAGCGATAGGGTAGGGAGAGGATAGCAACGTTTTCGTCGGTGGGGAAGGGGTTGTAGGGTGGAAAATAGTTAAACACTCACAAGGCGGGGCAAACGCTTTTGAACTCGGTAGATATGCAGAGGGATAAATATTAATTTAGTTTACGCCATAAAGATATCTATCTATCTATCTATCTACATTGAGAAAACATGTTTTATAGCTCAGATTCATTTTGTTACGAAAACTGTTTTTAAAAGAATCCCAGATTCTTCCAATACAATTCTTTACTTGTAAAATCTGATAAATCCAATAAAGTTGTATTACTTTAAATAGTTATGCTACTGACAGGGAAAAAAAATAAATATATAAATAAGAGAAGACAAATTGTCCCATGAAATGTTCAAATACATCAAAATTCCTTGCTTTTATAATCAAATTAAATTAAAACTGATACAAATCTACGAAAGTAAAATACAGATTCTCTTTATGCGGACGACAAAACAGGATTTTAAAAACAGTGTTTTCATTTATTTTTAAAACAAAAAAGGCAAACAAAAGAAACTGGCTGACGCTGTAATTGTACAAGTTTTGAATTGCATGACGAACTCAAGTAGATCTTCTCAATTTCTATTAAAAAACGTTTACGCCCTACCTTTGTTTGTAACTTTCCTCCCCGACAATTGTATTTTGAAGACAAGTCGCTTCTTTTTTCCTTTTCTACAAGTCCGCTAGACGAAAATAAATATACCGTTTAAAGAGAGAAAAAAAACGCAGCGTCTACGTTTAAAGTGATAAGAATATGCCGGATTAAGAAATAAAATCCGTTACTTCTTTAGAAATTGCTTTGTTTACGTTTCGGATGCGAAACTGTGCAGTTATGAACATTCGAGAATGTAAACGAGAAAGATATTCTTTGAAAGGCAGTATTCACCATTGCTTAATCGACGATGATCTTCGTGGCCGAGTCGGTTAAATGCACATCGGATAATATATAATATATAAATAAAAGTCATATTTACGTTAAGAAATAAGTAACATTTTAATAAAATATATCTTTATAAGGTATATAAATAATGGTTTTTAGCCGAAATGTTTAACGATTTTTTTAATTTGATTTAACGGCATATCAACACCTTATGGGTCATTTAATGCAGAAATTTAATTTTCTTGAGAGCTTTGAAGTAATACGATTACGTTATTATGCTTTCACAATCGAATACATGGTAGATGATACTCAGCTTTTGTGCATATACATATTTGTGTGAACATGATTACCAGAAGCGGTGATATGCGTGTTTAATGCTGTAATTTTGTTGACGTTATATTTTGGAATGCAGTTTGATTTTTTTTAGGAAATTGTCGGATATTATATGGAATAATGTTATGAAAGAATTCTTTCATATTGGTTGTTTGGTTGATTGATTGGTCTTTAGTGGTATATCAACCTCTAGGAGTTATTTAATGCCGAAATATTTTGCACGTAACTGCAAATATTTTGAACATAAAATGTATTGGTGATTTTACTATAAAAATTTATTTCTGTATTTTTTTTAGTGTTGCATTGATTGTCATTTTGCTATAAAAATGTATTGTTGGTTATTTTATTATAAAAGAAATGTAGCTTGGAAACTAACCGGTGCTACCACCCCGGTTCAGTGTCGCACTGGAAATAATAGCAATTAAAAGATGATTCCACGATCCTCAAAATCTTCCGATCAGAGGCCTTGCTGCCGGATATAGTTTATCGTCATACCCAGGACGAAAATGTTTAATGCTAATTCGGTGCAGTTTTGCTTCACTGAGAGCAATATTATCAAATTCCAAGTCTAAATGCTTGCCCATTTTAAATACTATATTTATTGGAGAATATATAAAACAGTACATGAGTAAATGACTTGAAAGGGCCGTCCATTTCGACTAATACATTTTTCCTATCATCTGAAATAACCACAAGGAAATGTTAATACGAACAAACTAAGAAATCTGCAAGTACGATTTAATAATACAATGAGATAACTGCGTTTCCGAGAAAAATAGACAATAATAGCAGATATCTTAAAATTCTCGCAAATATGCATTCGACTCGCGGCAACTATTTCACCACCATCATCTCAACTACTTTACAAATTGACGCCTTTTCTATTTAAATTTTGTGCGCCAATATCATACACGCACAGAAAACAAACCAGGCCTTCCAGACAAAATCAATTCAACGTAGAGCATTGGAAAACAACAAAATTTGAATAATACTAACCGCTGAACACTCTTTTTCTAAACTACCGACATATCGTAAAGAGCGTGCTACAATTCTGTTCCATTAGAAAATTATATGATACACCACTTCAGACAAGTACATTTTCGTCGACATGTTTAAACACACCTCGCAACAATACTGTTCTTTTTCTTTTCAGCTTAAGAAGGACAAAACAAACATACAGAAACTTTATGGACAGAGACAGAATAAAATTCTTCCCATCTAGAGGGGAGTATAGTGGAGTTACCCCCACTTACATCCTAAAAAACGCTTCTAGGGGACGCTCCTTAAGCCTATGAATAAAAGGTAACTTAATATATATATATTATCGTTTGTTTATATGTATAATTTTGTTGTTACTTTTTCATTTATTACTCGGACTCACATTACGAGTCCACCATTATTGCTGTGGGATAAATATACTAGGAGACACGTGTTTTCAGACCCAAATACAACCAGCATTATGCCAGCAACACATCCAAGGGTTTTGCTAGGTAGAATGAGAAATCAGCCCTTGCAATATAGACGTTTGTGTGTATGCATGTATATTTTAATTCAATGAGAGCACCACTCAGTAACCCTCTACCAAGAGTGGCTCTTGAGGCTTGTATTGGGTGTACATTTAGTAGAAAAAAGTACGAAAAATATAATTATCTGAGTTCATATAAGGTTAAAAAAATCAATTTTCTTTATCTCCAAATTTATTATTTTATTGCTCAGTTCAAGCTCGGGACTGTCCAGAGTGGGAGGGGAATGCATAATTTCAAGGTTTTGTTTCGAATTCAGTTATGTGTGTGTATGTTCATTTTCAATTTATAATAATGTTAACCCCGTAAAAAAGCTCAAGAACCACTCGAGGTAGAGGGTTACAGAGTAACAGGTACAGTTTATGGGTATATCTAGGGAAGATAACGATTGACTTCAGACTTAATCAGGTTAAGATTGTAGGGATCGGGAAAGCATCCTCTGGGGAGTCAGTTCCACAAAGCAAACGTTCGTGGGAAGAAGCTGCTCGAGTGGAACTTACATCTCCCCAATGGAGTACAAAGGGAATAAGGATAGTTCGCTACAATGTGCGTGGCATAGCGGGTTTTAGCCGTGAAGATTGGAACTGGTGGAACTAAGGCGTGTATTTTGAGTATTTTCTATCGAAATAGCGAGATTTGTGACGCTTCCTCTGTGAGAAAGGAATGTCAGGGTGAGAAATAAGTCGTTTCCCACAAGGACGCAGAGATGTTTTTGGACTGGAAAGTGAAAACTGTGCAGCTCCAGCCCTTATATGGCAGCAGAACTCCTTTTTTTCGGTCTGATCTGGCTCTTGTAAATATAGAGGATTGCAGGAGTCAGGTACTTACTGGAACGTTAATGAGAACCGACCATTTTTCCAGCATCTTTATCGATGTACAGGATCGACTTGAGGTCAGAGTTAAATAGGCGCTCAACGCACGGAGGAACACCTATTCATCGTGTTCGGTGAAAGTTCCGGGTCCATTTGGTGATGATGGAACGTCACTCGTTTGGTTTCCAAGGCAATGAATGTAACCAGTCAGTAACCCCCCACCTCGCGTTGAGCTGTTAGGGCGAGGTCAGAGGAGAGATTAGCTGTCAAATTCTGGTCATCTAGAGCAGCGTTTATGCCACGGACCGGTTTCATGCCGGAAAATCTTTCCATTGACTGGTAGCGGCAGATATGTGTAATTTAAGTAGATTTCGATAAAGAGAGCAATAATAAAAATAGTAACTTATTAAAGGGAAGAAAAAAGTGTATAATCTTTTGACTCTCATTTCTGGTCCCCAGCTCGACCACACCCTTGCGTGATTAGTTTCCCTGAATCTATCCCTATTACACTATTATCACATCAATATCAACTCACCATAATATGCAATCAATGTAGAATCAGTGTAGAATCTAAAAATTAGTTGAGATTAGAAAATTAGCTGAAAATAATTACAAATAAATAAAAATATATATTAATTGTAAAATGTACAGTGTAACCCGGATATAAGAGAGTTGTCGGGACCGGAGACGAAGTCTATTAAATCCGGGTTTCTCTTATATCCGGGTTTGGTCTATTTTATATACATTAACACAGGCTCTAATTTGGGACCAGAGAAAATCTCTCTTATATCCGGGTTTCTCTTATATCCGGGTCTCTTATATCCGGGTTACACTGTACTTCCAGTTATGATAGATAGTATTGAGTAGATGAATATTGAATATTTGAACAAATCTTAAAGCCCAATATTTAATTTATCTATTATATAATTTAAACAAAATTATTTCTTTGCGGCCTGGTAGCAAATGATCTGCGGACCGGTACCGGCTCGCAGCCAGGTGGTTGGGAAACTCTGCCCTAGAGTTTGCGTATATATTAAATTGCACAAGCGCATGTAAGTCACTCACGCACGACTTAATGTGTATACATTACATATGTATATGAAAAGTCACGCGCAATCAGTTTTTTATTTATAAGTAGATTTATTTTTTAAATACTACCATTTCATTATTTTAATAAGTTATTATTTTATTAAAATAGATTAAATAAAATATCACTCCTTTTTTAAAAAATAAATAAATAAATATGACCTATTTTAAATGGAAACATTTGCTTGCTTTCTCTTTCGTATTTTCCCCACCTTCAAGTCAAATATTATGATTTTTCGCTACCTTAATATAGCGTAAAATTTCGTTAGAAACAAAGAAAACTATGCTGAACTGCTAAGTAATATCAATCCTCCCGTGACAATGAATGCTGGACAGTTTCCTTACAGATGAAGAGGAGATTTGAAGAAAAAGAGATGTGGTTCTACAGAAGGATGCTGAGCATGTAAACAACGAGGAAGTTTTAAAGTAAATGAAAACAAAATGATACTAATAAACAGAAAGATACAGTTGAAACTTCTAGGACACATAATGAGGAGAGAGGGCTAGGGGAATTTGATACTTACATAACATATTGAAGGCAAAAGGAACAGAAAAAAATATCGAATGGCCTAACTAACTTGTATAAATGGTTAGCAGAACAGGGAGTGGAAGGAATGGTAAAAAGATAATCGTTCCTAAGAGCTGCAAAGCATAGGAAGTTGTGGAGAGCTATGATCGACCAGGCCTTGAAAGGACGCAGCTCATATAAGAATAATAACGACCTTGTTATTGGCAAGGTTGGCAGAACGTGCATTAGGAGAGATAGTAAAAAAAACAAATTTGGCTAAGAGCTACAAAGCATAGGAAGTTGTGGAGAACTATGATCAACCTTGTTTTGAAGAGGCACGCAGCATAGAAGAAGAATAACGAGCTTGTGTAAATGGTTGGTGTGTCAGGAATTCGGAGAGATAGTAAAAAGGCATTAAGAGCTATAAAGGATAGGAAATTATGGAGAGCTATGACCGCCCAAATCTTGAAAATGAATAAAGCGTATTTTATAAATTTCCTTTCATGACTATTCTATAATCTCTCGTGGTCAGCTTTGTAACGACAGACAACTCCATAAAGGCTAACACTTTACTTTTAGAAAGGTGTTGAGGATTTACGGCGAAACGAAAGAACTCTGACTGGTAAGTCAGAAGGTGGATCTTATGATTCGGTTATAGTTTTCCTTGTCTTAATAACACCGTACACAAGGAAAAAAAAAAAAAAAAAAAAAAAAGACCGAATATTTTCTATTTTCATTTAGGCACGTTCAAAACGTTTGATGTCAGGCCGGCTCAGGTAAAAAATTCAACACAAGGTAAATAAAAAGCCTCGTTCTGAATTCGCTATCATGCGGACTGTCTTTGGGAACGCGAGCCAGATGCTGTTTATGGCGTTCTTTGTTACGGTTCAACATTTATTCTCGTTTGTCTCCGAAATTTAGCCTCGACTTCAAAATAAAACGGAAAGAGAAGAGATAGAAAGCATTGTTTTTATTCCCAGAGGATCAACATTCTCCGTTCACACACACACCCTCGCGCACACACACACACATACACTTAAGAAAAAACCAACAAGTACAGATAAAAAAACATTCAAAGGCTGATAAAAAGACATATTCTCAGTTCCTATCTGAAACGGATGTCGTATATTTTCTTTGTCTTTCTCTGTTTTCAGCGCCATTTTAAACTTGATCGCCCGCTTCATATTTCGAAATTTTATTTGTTTTGTTTGCAATCCCAATGTCTTTTAAAAACGATATGAAAAATAAATACTTTAAGGAGAGAGGACAATAAATGAAAAAGAATTAAGAAGACGCTTGTACATAACGCTTGTACATTGCATTTGCACATCTCATTGGTCCTACAGTTATTATGATATGATGCCACACTATCTCGACGAAATGCGAACTAATCAAATATTACTGACTTTTAGTTTAAAATATCGCAGAAATGCATTTTTAACCAGGCAGTAGGTATTGATAGCCGAAAGTGTATCTAATTTTTTCAACAGGGAACATATCTGTAAAAGTTACTTGAGGAATATAACGTGAGTGCGTTTTATATATGATTAACTCTTAATTAGTAATCTTTAAAATTTAGGAAAATATTCTCCGTAGTCTAATGTTTTATTGAATTTTAGATACTTCGACTTTCAATTTACTATAATTACCGTTCTTATTTTCTAATAATGCTGTGTATGGACGTATACACACACACAAAATTCAAATTCTTTTTAAAATATTTTTTTGCGGGGTGGGGTAATTGAATTGCAGTAAGCTTTTCTATTTATTATAAGTAAATATAGTTATTACTTGATAACAATATTACCTAACCAAATTAATGTAGAATTTTAAAAAATTAAACGTTTATAAAACTTGTGCGGTGCAAAGCACAATAATTTGGAAATTCTTGCAAAAATCTAATAATCGTCGTATTTTAATGAAACTTTGAGGACTTATTGAATAAAATTATTTTTGAAATGTTTCTTGTTTAGAAAATCTTTGTAAAATATTCTTTTTACATCTGTTGACCACTACTTATTTAATTTCATGAAATTTCGAGAAATTCTTTTTTGTAGCACTTAATTTTTATATTAGTTATAAGGATACGTTTTCAGAAAATTTAAAGCATCAATTTTTTTGGGGGGGAGGGCAAACAGGACCCCCAGTTAGAGTAGATGTTCTCTAAATAGTTAAGTTCCCCTTAGAAAAATTCCCAAGCATAAGTCTATCGATAAAGTTGTCAATAGTTATTTCAAATCAGATTAATTAAACTTTAAATCAGCTAATCTTCCTCAAATAAAACTTCAGAAGAGAAAAAAATTTATATTTTCTGACTTTAATTAACCTGCAAAGGGTTTATAAACTGTAGAAAACGAATTAGTCAATCAATCCTTTTAATATGCGTAACTCTTTGTTCTTATTCGGTCGGATAGCATAATATATATATATATATATATATCTTTCTTTTTAATTTAGAAAAGGCATGAATCTAGTTCTTCCTGTGTGTTGAAGCTTGGATAAGCATGGAATAATAATAATACAACACAAAATGTACGTAAACAAAATGTATTGAAACAAGGAAAAGGTACACAATATTTACAGTTAGTTTTGGTATATTCTTGGGAAGACGGTTCCTGCAGAATGGGTTGACTTAATCGCAGTCGGGCAGAGTCTCTCGATTCGATCTCTTCTTACTTCTCACTCGTCTTCCGGTACCAACCCATATTTATCTGGTCGGTACTCCACTATGTAAATTAGGTGGATCGTACCACAACACTGTGGTTTATCACAACGTCACTGGTATACGACGATAGTGTGTAAATGAACGGCTACGGAAACATTCCTCTTGTTTATACAGTTACAGCAAGAATTGTTACTTCCGTAGACACCATTGACAGAATTTCTCCAAATAGTGAATGCAAATATTTTTTATGCTATAAGTCACTTCAGATAATAAGCGAACATGGCTCTCCTTAGTTTCCTCTTTAATATATGTAAATTATACATTGCAATGGTTCTTCTTGCGAAAGAAGTTCTGATGATTTTTCCTCTTTTGCACCTCGTCTTCACGAACTTTGAGGACTTATTGAATAAAATTATTTTTGAAATGTTTCTTGTTTAGAAAATCGTTGTAAAATATTCTTTTTACATCTGTTACCCCCTACTTATTTAATTTCATGAAATTTCGAGAAATTCATTTTTGTAGCGCTTAATTTTTATATTAGTTATAAGGATAAGTTTTCAGAAAATTTAAATCATCAATTTTTTGGGGGGGTGCTGTGAGGGCAAACAGGACTCCCAGTTAGAGTAGATGTTCTCTAAATAGTTAAGTTCCCCTTAGAAAAATTCCCAAACATAAGTCTATCGATAAAGTTATCAATAATTATCACTTTACTATTTAAATTGGTTGTAGTAACCATAGTTTCTATTCTAATAGTTTCTTCTCTCGCGCTTGTCGTTTGTGGAACTCATTTCCGGCTACTTGATTTTCTGTCAATTATGACCTTGAAAGATTTAAATGCAACGTCAATCATTGATTTCTATTTTTTTTTTTTTTAAATCATATTCTTTTATTATCCGTTCTCCCCAATAAAGTTTTCTCATGTTCTTTCACTTTCAGTAACCACCTGCGTTTTAGGGGCTTTATCGCCTTGCTTAGGATGAAACGATTTCAAAAAATGTTAGTGAAGTTGTTTCTCGTTGCCATTTCTTCGGTCTTGAATTCGTTATTTTTCTGTTTCTACATTGGTAAACAAAGCAAGAGAGACTTGTCCGTTGTGTTATTTTTGCCTTTTCCAAGTGTATTAGTGCGAAGTGAACAAAACAGCCTCCGCTGGAATTCTAACTCGACGTCCCGATTTTATTTTCAACGTTGCTAACCGTTACGCCAACCACACCACTACATGCGTAAACAATAACATCAACAAACGTTACGCCCCCACCTTTTTGGGTATCTTCCCTGTTCAGGAAAATAACCCGTCGTAATTCGATAGCCATTGCAATGGCCGAAAGATGAGTGAGCTTCCGAACATTTTAAGGGTTCCAAATAACAAGGTCATGAATTTTCTGATTTGCATTACGAAATTGCCTTCCGCTGCTTATCGCTCGTTGACCTCGACAGAACAGGTAAAAAACAAGATACCTGACACACCTGTATCAAATTTTAATTCACTTTATTTATGCGAATTGTTATTTACCTTTACCTGACATTCGCACCTGGGTAGAAAGAACCAACACACACGTTGACCTCCAGTCTAATAGTTTATCACCGAATGAAACACACCTGGATTGTTTATTTCATAGGTTCTTTTTGCTTCATATATATATCGGCTCCAAGCTGGATATTTCCGAAGAATTCTTACCAGATGACGATTTGTTATTAGTGATAATCTAATATATAAAACTGAATGTTTGTGTATGTGTTTGCTTGAAATATGTCCGTGTGTGCAAATATTACATAAAATTGTGACATCAAATAAATAACAGTTTTATCAGTTATATTTAGAAGCATGTGTCTTATATCTGGCCCAATTCAGTGGTTTTTGCTTATTGGATATAACTAATCCATTTTTAAAATAATTAGAAAAAAGTAAATTTGTGTTATTTAATTCCAATCTGGTCTAAGGGATTGTTTAGTTAATAGTTTAAATAATTAAATTGGTTAGTTATTTAAATATTCCCATTTTACTTTGAAAAATTTACCTTAGCATTTAGATCTTAGCCTGGCAATAAGCGGAAATAGGCAATATATAGAGAGAAATAAGCAATCTGTCTATATTTATGAGATGAGGTAGTGTAACTGCTTACACTATTTACATTGTTCGGACTGTTGTCCTCATTTTTATTGCCATATTCACCTTCAACATCTGTCCTATTTCTGAGATGAGGTATTGTAACTATTTACACTATTTACATTGTTCGGACTGTTGTCCTCATCTTTATTGCCATATTCACCTTCAACATCTGTCTCTATTTCTGAGATGAGGTATTGTAACTATTTACACTATTTACATTGTTCGGACTGTCGTCCTCATTTTTATTATCCTATTCACGACTATTTATTAAGTTTTGTTCATAAAATAATAAACTACAAACTTTATTTTTCTTAATAATGGATTTATTTATCTAAACTGCGTTTATATCAAGTCCTTCGACGAGTTCTACAGATATCATGTAACCCGATACTACCAGTCGCATGGCTAGAACATCGGCTAAAAAACCGGTTGCCCCACCAGGCTTTTCTTGTCAGTAGGGTGGCTAGAATGAATACCTCTTCAGCTTTAAACCAAGATAGGTGAATTGAACTGGTCAGGTGCTCAGCTGCGCAGTAACCCTTCAACCATACATGATCATAGAACTGATTTGATTTGATTGATTTGTTTAACTGCATATCAACCCCTTATGGGTCATTTAATGCCGAAATTTAATTTTTTTCAGCTTTGAAGTAATAAATATATGATATACGTTATTCTGCTTTCACAATTGAATAGATGGTAGATGATACTCAGGCTTTGTGCATATACATGTTTCTATTGACATAATTACTAGAGGCGGTGATATATGTATTTTATGTTGTAATTTTACTGAAGTTAAATTTTCGAATACAGTTTGATTTCTATAAAAAATTGTAGGGATTGTTTTCATTTTTTAAAAATTTAATTATAATAATTTATAAGGGGAAGTAGGCAATATATAGAGGGCAATAAGCAATCTGTCTATATTTCTGAAAATTTTAAAATATTTAATTATAATAATTTATAATAATCGTTTAAAATTCTGTATTAATTTCTTCCAGTTAGGTGATATTGTAATTAAATTGAAACTATATTTACGAATAAAAAATTGAAAAACTCAATATAAGTCGTTTAGCACCAGGATTTTTAAAAGAATTCTTGATTTTTTATGTATGCGTAACGTGCCCCTGTTTGAAAGTATGGTCCACCATACACGACATACTCAGAAAATAAGAGCGATAATTATAGTAAATTTAAATTCAACATTCCTAAAATTAGACGACGGAGAATATTTTCCAACATTTTTAAGATTATGAGTATTTAAAAATTATATGAAAATGCGTTCACCCGTCATTATCTTCAATTATGTTTTAACCAATAAGGTTTACGTAGAACAATAATAAGACTGTCAATACCTCGTAAATCACTCATCAAGGTGTTGCTAATCGCGTTACTGTTTGTTTTAAAAATTCATTTCAGTTATTTTAAACTTAAAATAAACAATATTTTTTTTTTCAAGTCAGATTAATTATACTTTAAATCAGCTAATATTCCTCAAATAAAGTTTCAGAAAAGTAAATTTTATTTTTGGAAGATTCTTAAAACCGAGAATTAACATTTGTTTACAAATGTGTCAAAAATGGCTGAATATAAATGATTTCTGAAAGCCAGCAAAAAGTTGAGATTCTAATCATTAGAATTTCTATTTAAAATACACCAGAGTATTTTGCTTACTGGAAATAGTAAATTTAATCATTTAGCTTTCAGCTAAAGCTAAAAACAAAGCTTCAAGATTGCTTTTTCATTTTTAAAATTAATGTTAAACCTTAGGTATCACGTTTTTTGTCGAGGTCCCTATTTTAAAGCCAGCAAATATTTTTAGATCGTAAGACTTTTTTTTGAAGATAACAGTGATTTATTTGCTGATACAAATCCTATTAAACCCATAGCTAGGAGGAGACGAAGTAGATTCATACTTTTCCCAAGAGTTTTTGCGCGTAAGAGAATATAATGACTTCGATTGGAATTGGAACACCCCAATTTTCAATTCACAGCCATTATCCATTATAGTACTCGCACATCCAAGCTTAAAGTATCTTGTATTTCCAAAGCGGTCACCTACCTAGGTATTTACCAAACTCGAAGTTGCTTAAATTCGGGGATAGTACGTGTCAACATGGTATGGCCATAAGCCCAGAACAAAGAGAAAAGACTTGTTTTGCCCAATGCCGTGTACCAGTAAGTCTATAAGATCAATCTTCCCATCTGAGAGTCTGTACTACAGACACACTACATCAATGTTAATTACAGCAGAACTACAAATCAGCCACCCTAAAATAAATAAATAAACGAAAATTCTTTGAAATTGTGAAATTAGAAGAGATTTCTCCAAATCTGACTCATCTCACCAAGAAGACTGGTTCAAATTGTTGTGAATAGAAAAAAATACAGTCTGAGTTTGTGGGATGAGGCGTTCTCATTATTTACGTGCAGACTATTGTCCCCATCTTTGTTGTTGCTATCACGGCCTTGAGAGAGTGAAGGAGAGTGAGAAGACTTTAGAAGACACCGGAAACTCAACCCTAAACAGGAAACAAGGAATAAACTTCTTCTCCTCTACGAGAGTAGATTGTTCTTGTTGCATTGCCCATGTCTCGGATATCCCGTCTAGTTGTTTTTGTGTGTAAGTGAATATAACGAGCCCAACGGAAATTTGAACTTGGCTCTCCAATTAACAATTCCGAGCCGTTATCCATTTCACCCGCACATCCAAACTTATAGCATCTGGTATTCCCAAGCGCTCACCCATCTAGGTACTACTCACTAGGCTCGACATTGCTTAACTTCAGTGATTGTACGGGAACCAATGTTTCAACGTAATGTGGCCGTAAAGAAAAGATACAATAAAATATAGATTTTTCTAAAGAAAGGCAGTCAAGAATTTTATGCTAAAATTAATCTGCTTCTGGTGTGGTGTTTTTAATAATCATTTCTGAAATTTTCCCTATTAACGATAAAACCAAATAGGAGAATATATTACGGATTTTTCTCATTTTAAATAATTTTATCAGAAGGTGATTAATGCTATTAGCCTTTAGATAAATGCATTTTTAAAAATCTTTTTTGATGTACCAAAAAAAAAAAAAAAAAAAGAAAAGAAATAATTACGAAGGGAGATGTCGAGGGTGTCGGATGAACATGAGTCCGATAGGCATACAAAGTAATAAAAATAGAAAACATGACAAATTATTACAGTAAATTGTTTTTGTAATCTGTACTATTTGCTGAAATACGAATTTCTGTTCGAATCCATTCAGGTTTATCCCTGTACTACTGATAATATCCAGTGAAATATTTTGCCTTGTCTGCATGCATTGTAATTATCTACAAGAATCAATTCACATTTATTGTACTTTACTGCTTGCCTTGGCTGCATCTATTGTAATTATCTATATGAATTCATTCACATTTATTGTACTTTACTGATTGCCTTGGCTGCATTTATTGTAATTATCTATATGAATTCATTCATATTAATTGTACGTTACTGATTACCTTGACTGCATGTATTGCAATTATCTATAAGAATTCATTCACATTTATTGCATTTTTCTGATTGCCTTGGCTGCATCTATTTTAATTATATATAAGAATTCATTCACATCTATTGTATTTTACTGATTGGTTTATACTAGTTTGCTTCGTTTATATGTATCAGTACTCATTTATCAAAATGTAGCGGTATTTCTTACTTGTTTTGGCAAATTTTATTTAATTTCTTTACAGTATATAATTTCATACTTTATTCCAATCTACTGTTATAATATTGTATATGCAGGCACAAAATTATTCATTTGCCTTTATATTTTCCACTTTAAAATAGATTTTAATGAGTATATGATGAAACATACTAAAAATTTTTCGATAAAATATTCTTGTAAAATTTGAAGGCGTCTTATGTGAAGGTGTGTGTTATGCGAAGTTGAATACGGTATGCATTTTCATTTTTGGCTTTATTACAGCGGAAGGTTCACAAAGTGAGATAATGAATTATAACTTGAAATGCCGAAGTGTACACTATAACCTAACGTTTATAATTTAAAAAGAAATTCTTAAACAAAACAATTGCTCGTTTTAAACATTTTCTTAAAATAAATAAAATAACCGGTTGTTTTTCATTTTAATTTAAAACTGTTTCGTAATTATTTAAAAAGAAAAATTAAAAATTTATGTATGGGTGCAAAATTTATTGAAAAAAAGAATGAAGAAAAACCCTAATCGGGAAAAAAGGATATCATCAGTACGCGACCACGTGGACCCAGTTTCGAATCTTACATTTGGAAATAAAAATAAGTTGAAGAAAACAAAACAAAACAAAAAAAAAAAACAAACAAAAAAAAGACATCAGAGATTGATTTATATTACGAATTATTTCTAAATTAATAAAAAAATCAATATTTTTCGATCTTGAAATCGTCGTGCTTTGAGGAAAGTTTAATGACAACGAACAAAAAATCAATAAAAAAAAATCGGCAAAGATGGATAAAGGTGGCCACAAAACGTAGTGTCAAAAGGTCGGTTCATTTCTGTACACCTCGAGTCTCCTCTTCATCTGTGACATTCACGGTCAAATAGAAGGATTGATATCACACAGCGGTTCAGCACTCTTTTCTTTGTTTCTAATGAAATGTTTTTGTTTCTTAATCTGATCATATCCTTGATGATGTTATAATTAATGTATTAATTTAATGAATTTAATGCTAAAATTGGATATATTGTTTTAAATAGTAAGTGTTAAGGAATGAGGTGATATTATATGCTCTTTTTTATCTAATTTGTTATTATTGTTGTTATCATTATTATTATTATTTTATAATCCTTTTTATTGTTGTAGGTTTTACATGCATATCTGGGAAATTAAAGAGTAAGGATATTCGACGATTTCAAAAATATTTTCAATATATATTTCTTATTCATGGGTTGCAGATTCTTAGTGTTTTTAAATAACATCCGATAATTACTCCGGATTTTATTGTATTACAGTAGTGAGAATAATAATTGATGAGTTCATTTTAGTTGATTGTTGGCTGGGCAGAAAATTTCACCCAACCAAGGTAGTAAAGTCCCTAAGATACAAGGGGCTACTGAGTGTGAAATAATCATAATAAAAGAGAAATGTTATTAAGATTTCCAAAATCTAAAATGTAATTTCAATCGACAACTCCAGTTGCCTTTAATGTAATGTCAATCGACATCTCCATTATATTTAATCTATTTTTTTATCCTAAAATCATCCTTTCTTATATGAATGTAAAATCTGATCTTGCTCCAAATTTTCTGTAACCCCTTGCGTCCTAGTAATTTAAGACTTGGGGTGATTTATTTAAAAAAAAAAAAAAAAAAAAATAAAAAAAAAAATAACAATTAACACTATATTTAAATTTTTGAAGATTAAAGTTGGCTGGAAAGCATGGAGTTCGGAAGAGAGTTCCACAAGCGAGAAATTTTAAAAAAATATTAGACTTAGATTTTACGGTACAAATTACAAAAACCAATTTTTCAAATAACGAGACCTTAAAGAAAATCTAGTTTAAAATTTAAATTCTTAAAGTTACCATACGATAATAGAGTTCAAAAGAACAATTACCATTTCTTTTATTTTATAGAAAAGTTCCATAAAAGCATACATTACGGCGGTGGGAAATGATCAAATTTGTGAAAAGCCAGGTCAGGATCAATAATATTGCTTGATTCTTTTGGATTTTATCAAGAATCTTTAAATATATATTAGGAGCATCAATATTAAAGCATAGATAAATAATATACTTATATAAATATGCAAGATAGATTCTGACGAGAAAAATTGTCTAGCGCGACACAGTGAACCAACTTCCTTAACAGCAGACTTCGCTTTGCACAGAATACAAATTTTATACTTAAAAATTTGGTGGAAAAGGTTGAGCCGGAAGAAATTCTGAAGCCTATAAAGATAGAAGAAACTGAAAACATAAAATTTTTAATTCTAAGGAAAAATTACAATGGATAGGAGTTTGACCATAAAGCGATTACAATAAAAGAAAAGTAACCAAGAAGACAGTAGATAACGATTGACGTTGCATTTAAATTTTTGAAGGTCAAAATTATGTTGGAATGCCTAAGTTTTTTAGCAAAACAAGCGAGAAAACGAGAGAAGAAACTGAATTAAAGTAGAACGTTACTTTAATTAGCCATTTATTTTGTAAAATGATTATTTTTTGATGATTTAATCTAGTGGTACGCTTAAATTCATAAAGTCTAGGAAGAATCTAGAAGATTCATCAGAACAATTACTTTAAAAAAGTTATAAGAAAAGCACAAGGAAGGTATTCATTATGTTAGAAGAAACTATTTTAGCATAAGCATTACGGTAAAAATCTAGTTTTAAAAATGTAAATTGATGAAAACTTATTTATATAATCTACTACTGTGCTAAAATTCATAAAGTCTTGGTACTATAGAGGATTACCATGAAAGACAATTATTTATGAAAAATCTGATTCCTCTTAAAAAGTGATGACTTTGAAAAAACATTTATGTTTACGATTTATCAGAAAATAAGAGCAATAAATCAAATAAATTTAAAATTTATTGATAATTTTTCTAAAATTTTTTTAAATATATTTTTTATAAGACTATAAAGCCAAATTACCTAAATTTCAATAAAATATTATATTAAGAATGCTTAAAATCATTTAAATTAGATTTAAATAAATTTAAAGTTCACTGGGTAGTTAAAAGAATTATATAAAAATGGGGTTTACATTGTATTCGTCAGTTAATTTTATAACAATTATCACCTCCTTAGATAGCTTAGGAGCTTATAAAAAGCGATGATCGCCCACGTTCTGAAAGGACATGGCACCTAGAAGTGATCAAAAGTCCTGGCATAGAGCGAAGGAAAAATAATCTCAGGTAGTAACTACCCAGGTGTTGGGTGTCAGCATCATAAAAGACTTCATAATAGTTCCGACGATTATTTCCTTCTGGTTTTAAACCTTTTTGGCTATGATATCGTTGATTGCTTCAAATTTGCATTTTCTTGTGATTTTTAAACATTCAACATTTTCATTTGATTAAAAATATCATAATTTCCGCATTCAAATTTAAACGTACAGGTTGAAAAATTGAATTTGTTAAATTCAGTAATAAATCTAACAAGTGAAAAAAAATTATTTTTATTATATATACATTCAGTCCAATGTCTACGTTTAAAATTTTTTTATTTGTTTATATTCCCCGCACCAATGACAATTCATTACGAATCAAAAATGTTTTTAAAGATGTTAAAATTATCTAAACAATTTTTCTTATCGAAAAATTGGAATAAAAATCCAAATTCTTATTAGGCCAACAAATTTAATTTTATTGAACATATTATTTATAAACATTGTTCAGAATTTTAAATATAGATTCAAATATTCAGGAAATTTCTGTCTTTGTTTAACATTGGCCATTTGTCATTGATTTCATCTTATCGGTTGAATTGTTCTTTTCTTCGTCAAATTTAGGGAAAATAGTTATTTCCTGTTTAATCAAAATTTAAAAAAGAAAGTATTTGGCGAATTTGAAAAAAACATCATGAATATCTCATTAAAATGAGGACAACAGCCCGAACATGTAAATAATACCATTAATTACAATTGTCATCTCACGTAAAATATTGACAAATTTTTTTTAAATTATTTTACAGAACCAAGAAAAACTTTTTCAAAAATGGTATATTACAAATTTTTTTCACAAAATTTCAAATAATTTGTTATATACTGATAAATGTTATAACTTGCAAAAAAAATTAATAGGCTAAAGCTGTGAAAATGTTGAATATCTCCGTTAATGTAGACCGGTATTAAAAAACCATTTTTTAAAATAATTTTATATTAACAAGTATTGGACTAAAAAGAACAAGTTTAAAAAGCCAGTCTGACCTGTTAATTTTTTCCATAAATTAAAAATAGTTTGAGAAATTTAAATTATAATTTTGGAAACTAACACAACAGTGGAAATTACATTTCCTATTTAAACATTGTTATATTTATGACAAAAATTTCATTTCTGCCTAGACATCCATTGTTCACATTAAACCCATTACGATATGATGAATTAAAATAATGATTAAAATTTATTAAAAAAATTTTTTTTTATATATTAATTTATTTAATAATATGAATTGGAATACGAAAACATTAATTTGCAATTTTTTTTAATAATTATCTTTCAATGATTACAAATTTTTAAAATTATTATTTGAATTGAGATTGAAAAACAGTTTTGTCCATTATATCCTTATTGAATATTTAGTATATATAAATTTTATGTATTTATATATATTTAAATAATTGGAAAAATTCTGATGATTAATAAGTGCTTTGGTGTTCAAATTTGTTTTTTTGTTTGTAAATTTTGAAGGATGAACCATATACAGTTTTTAGATACCAGCCATATCTATAATATATTAAAAAAAAAATTTTGATAATATGATTTTGCAGGCTTGTTATATATTTAGGTCATTGGAAAATAAAACTGTCGAGAAATTGCCAAAAATTTGTGAAATTTTCATTGATACGTCATTGATATTTTTTATACTTTGGTTAATTTATGTAAACTTTTATTTTTTAATAAAAAGAATGGATGGGAAACTAATGCATTTTTTATATATCAGTTTGAAAGAATAATAAAATTTCGTTTGATATAAAAAAAAAAATTATTTTAAAAAACAAAATTGGTTTAAAATATTTTCTTAATATATAAAATACATATATGTACATGGTGCGATGGATAAATTGTCGTCTAAATTACGCAAAAATGAAAATAACACTGACATCTCATTTTAACAGATATATTTACCAAAATTACACAAAAATATCTTGAAATACTAAGAGTAAATTTATTCAATAAAATCGCCATTGGCTTCAACCACGGCCTCCAGACGACTTCGGAAACTCCTGCAACTCTTCTGGATGGTCTCCTTGTGTAAGTTGGTGAATGCTGCCATAATCCTTGCCTTCAGTTCATCTTTGGTGTTACAAGGAGTTTTGTTGGTCTCTCTCAACTGCATCCCACACATAATAATCAAGGTGGTTGCAGTCTGGGGAGTTAGGTGGCCAGATGTAAGGGTGAATGTGGTCACAGAAATTGTCTGACAGCCATGACTGGGTTCTCCTGCTTTGTGTGGCATGGTGCAGAGAGTCTGTTGCCAGACATAGGGTCTTCCAGCAGCCACCCTCTTGACCCAGGGCAGCACTACCTCCTCAAGGCACTTGATGTAGGCCTCTGTGTTGAGTCTGAGCCCTCACCAACAAAGATGAATTTTCTTATAAGAACCATCACTAGTTGATCAGTCCAAATACCTTTGTAATCACCATTAGACTCATCCAACTCTTTCTGAATCCTCTGCACTGTCCTCAGATTGACACCCAAACACTCTGAAATGTTCGTATTGGAGCTTCCGGCATGAATGCCAAGCAGTACAGCATGCCATTTTCCAAATTTCTGGCAGAAGTGAATTGCATCATGGTGCTCTTTTTTTCTCACAGACGGTGCCCAACTGACCCTACTATCTGTGCACAAAAAAAATCAAAACAAATAAAATAATGCATGAAAAAAAAAAATATAAAATGGCGACAATTTTTGCATCTATTCATTATATATATATATGTTTGTTTATTTAAAAGGAATATTTTTTTAAAATTATTTTTTAATTTATTTATTATTTATTTTTTTTTTTATTTATAATTCACAACTTTATATTAAATTTTTATTATCAACCTTTTATTTCAATTTTAATATTACATTATGTAAATGCAGCACAAGTAAATTTATATTTATTTTTTAAATTTATTTTATTACTTTATTTTATTTAATTTCAATTTAATTAATTTTGAAGAAATTGAATTGTCTTTATTATTAAAAAATTTTACAAATTTAATAATGGTTGAATTTTTTTTCAAATTTATTTTCTGAGATATTCCTAAAATATTTATTATTGTCAATATTGGTTTATAAATGCCAAAATTAATATTTAATGGCTTCATAAATATTTTGGAACCATACAAATTTAAACAATTTATTAATTATCCCAAGGTGGAAAAGAGATAATATAAATTTAAAATTTTTGAAATACTTATTTTTTAATTGGGATAATATTTTCTCATTAGATTAATACCTGATGAAATCTGTTTACAAAATACAAAAGGATTTAAAATCTAACAATTTTAAAGAATTAGTCTGAATTTTTTTATAAGTCATCTGTTTTATATATTTCTTCAGGGAATGTTTTTTTTATTTCATCATGAAGAAAGAAAAAAAGATGTAATTATTTTATATTACATTTTCAGAAAATATTGCTAAGGATTTCATGGCTTTGCTTACGTGAAGAAAAACAAGGTTTTTTGGAGAATAATAAAAAAAAACAGGAACTTATTTAACAAAGAAAGATAAAAGCTACATCCCTTTAACAAAGGATTTCTCAAATCAAAATAAGGAAAAAGGAAAAAGAAAGGGAAAAAAGACCATGACCATTTGAATTTGCCAGCAAAAAAAATTGATGACAAAGAATTTAATCATTTTTTTAATTGCAAATCAAAGAAATTTTTTGAAATTTAAAAGGGAAATGTTTTTGTTTATTTTTGAAATTCAAAGCAAATGGACATGGCAGCAAAAAAAAAAAAAAAAAACTATGTCAAATTAATTGAAATTTGAGACACACTGAAATTTTCATAAAATTCCATAAAAACATGCTCATTATTATTATCATGGATCTGGTTCAAAAAAGGAATATGATAATGATCCAAAAAGTGATTGATCAACATTGCTGCGTTTAAATGAAGCACTTCTTTAAATTGTTCCTGTTATCAAAACCATTTTTTGACCTTGAATATTCGTAAATGGCATTTTAATTTTTATAACGATTTTATAAAAAATATTCTCCACCTTGTACCAATAAAACAAAAAAAATTCAAAATAGATGGAAATTAATGAATACGTTTTCCATTTATTTATTTAGTTTATTTGTTCATTTATTTATACTAATATTGACGCAATGAATTTTTAATGTCACATAATAGGGTAGATCCAAAATCTTTTAGGGAATCAAATAAATGGTCAATTCAGGAATTGAGTTAAACAAATATATTTGAAAAAATATTTCTGATATACAAATGAATGTTACATTAAGAAACAAAATTTTCTGAAATGTCAGAACTGATGACTGTTGAAGAAACTGGAATAAAATTTTAAATATATACTTTTACTTATAGACAAGAAAATACATATAAAAGTGAAATATGAAAAAAATAATAGTATTTAGTTAAATTTGAATCCATTAGCGTGAGATATGCCATAATATTTTTGAAACAAATTTTGAATGTTAATTCTTGACTATTTTAAAAAATCAAGATTTAATTATAATAAAATTTCAACTCTTATGGAGACGTTAGATAATTTTTGAAGAATTTTAGAAGAAGCAGGAACCAGTTGTTTTTTAAACGGGAAACAAGGATGATCCTCTATTCTTTTTTTAAAAGGATTCAATTTTTCAAAAAAAAGGACGATTTTTAATTCTTGAATCCTCCTCTAATTTTTTAAATTCATATAGAAGAAACAAATCTGAATCAAAGTTACATGATGAAAAATAAACAATACTGATTAATGAATATTTAAAAATGTATTTTTGAGATAAACATATCTCAAATCTGGTTTTTCTAAATATTAATTCTCCAGAAACAAAGAAGAATCTCCGCAAAACAATACGAAACAAAACAAAAAAGAAAAGGAATTTTAAAAAAAAAAACAACAGAAGAAAGTTTATTGTAAAACTATATGGTCAGTTCTTTTTTCAAATATTTTTAAAATATATGTTATATTTTTTAGTGTGGGACTATATTTAAATAAGTATATGATAATTTTGTTTTTTCTGACTTATAAACAGGCATAAAACTTTCCATCATTTAAAGCATGTTTGCCAAAAAATTATTTTTCAGATCATCATTTATTTTGAAAAAACCTTATTCTTTTTGAGTCAAAAAAATATTTTTAACATTTTTTCATACAACCTGGTTTGAATATAAAAATTTCATTTGAAATTTAACCTTCTTCTGTTAAATAAAAGATGAAAATATAAAATATTTGTTCTATTTAGACAATGCCAAAACAGGGCTTTGTTTACAATTGATGGAACATCTGTTATGCAAGTCAATTTTGACACCAAAACAAACAAAATAATACTACGGACACCGCATTTCAGTAACTGGGATTCTAATTTAAAAATTATATAGAAATATTAACAACATTTTCCTGTTTGGTGACATTGTTCCTTTTAGAAGAGTTTACATTCTGTTATGCGTTAAAAAAAATTAAGTTAATTAAATCTTAATTTTATCTTTCCAAAAAGAAAAATCGACACATTTGTTTTTTCTTTATTAAATGATTTTACAATATAAATATCACTTATCCAAAAGTTATGACAATTGTTAAAAAAAAAACGGGGGATTTTTAGAAATAAAGTTTAATAGAAAAACAAAGTTTCAATGAAAAAAACAAAACAAAACAACAACAAAAAAAACAACCAAAAAACAAACAAAGCCTATGCAAATATTTAATTGTTATTAATAATCTGTTTCTTTTTTTAAACCAACGTTTTTTATTTTTTTATAATTAAATAATAAGAATGACATTGCGTTTATAAAGAAGATCAAAGTTGTCTTTTAAAAAGTATGAAGAAAGTTTAACAAGTTGAAAATTTTGAGAGATGAATCTTTTAAAAAGAAGTTAGGGGTTAAAAATCAACTGCAAATTTCAAAATAAATGTTGCCAATCTAACATCTGAACTTAAATTCATTTTTTTCTTATTTATAGAATTGAAGAGTTTATCAAGAACAGTTACGAAAAAAGTCATTTATACCAAAAGAAAATACAAATTTATTTAATTACGATTAGGAAAGTGATTGAAGTTGAAGGAAATTTGACAAAGGAAAAAATATATGCATTAACGGATCTTTTTCCAATTTTATGAAAAATTTCTAAATATATGAAAAGCAGCACTAACAAATGAAAACAGCAAATCGGAAAATGGACGAAGGATCGATTATAAACATATGATAAATTCTGGAGAAAAAAATGTTCAAAATTGAATGTGGGACCTAAAAATTCAATTTGTTTAATATAAAAATTTATCTTAGCCCTTTTTTCTAGCATAAATGTCAATTTCAGGTTAAATAGTTAGAAACCAGCCATGTCATGACATTGCTTTAGTTGAGTTTTCTGAAAATCTCAAATTTTTATTGAACAAATTAATGTCAATAAAATAAAAAATTTTTATCAATGAATTAAATTTGTTTATCATTGAATCTTGTCAAACATTGATTAAGATTATTATTGTGTTCATCTTTACAATAGAATTTTTAATGTTTCAGCCTTATGTCAATTTCAAATCAATTTATTCTGAAGGAATTCAAAATGGACCAAGAACAAGTTTTCACTGAGAGAAAATATTAAGTTTTATTCAGGATTAAAAAAAAAGAAAATCAAACACAAAAATTTAATATGATATTTGACATCCATAGCACATGGAACTAGAATGCTCCAGTTTTCCTCAAAGGCAAAAAAATAGTTTATAATTGGTGAAATTCCTTTGAATGTTCTAAAACAATAACTATATTACAATTAATTGTTTAAAACGTTCACAAAAAATATGGTACAAAGATGAGGAAAATAGTCCTTTAATATAAAAGAAATCTAAATTTAAAAATTTAATAAAAAACAACCCTAAATTTCAAATAAAATGATTATAAATAAGGAATTGGTTGAATTTTTAAAAAAAAAAATCAAAAGATTTTTTTTTTTTCATTTAATGTTTTGCAACCTATATTTTTGTTTTTTTTTTTAATTTTAAACAATTATCAATTTTTTTAATTTTAAATTGTATTGTTGAAATTTTTTTTTTTTCAAATTTATACCTGGTTTTTTTTTCTTTTTTTTTAATGAAATAGTTTTGGTAATTTTTATAAAATGTATTTTTATATTTTCAAGTTTTTGCCCAAATTTTGGGAGTTCACTATTTGCCAGTAACTGGTGTTACCACCAGGTCAGGGTGGACCTGGGAACAGCAGCAATTAAGAGGTGGTTCCACATTCCTCAAAAAACCACTTGATCAGAAGCCTTGCTGCAGAATGATACTATGAGCATCTCATTTCAGTAACTGGGATTGTCATGGAAAAATTAAACTTACAATATTTTTTTTTTCTGTTTGGTAGCATTATAACTGGGGGAACAGTTTTGAGTGAAAAAAAAATAATTGTAAAATTTTGACTTAATTAAATGATTTTAATCTTTCCAAACATCAACACAGACCTCTTTAATTTGGTCGCCTGGTTAATGCATAAATATGGCCTATTAAAAAGTGTTAGATGATTGGTCGTCGTCGGCACCCGCTTGCATCCGAGCATTGGGATCGTCATCCACTCTCCTTATACCTTTTCTCCCCTCTAGTGGCGTTGACGGCAATGGCTGTGAAGGGCCAGCCTATTCCTGAATAGATTAGAAAAGAAAGAAAGAAAAAAGGTTCTGTCTATATTTCTGAGATGGGGTATTGTGTCTATTTACATTGATCAGGCTGTCGTCCTCATCTTTATTGCCATATTCACGGCGTTTCGGCCGTTGTACGCCCCGGCATTCTTGAGGTGATATGCGTTGGAATTTCGAACCAAATCCTTTATTTCGTCGATTGAGGTAGATTGAAACTGAGGTATCCAGAAAAGGTATTACACGTGGAACTAGAACAATATAGTTCGGTGAATAATATAATGGGTTTGTTTCAAAATTCCAACGTATATAATCTGAAGAAGGCCGAAGCGTACAACGGCCGAAACGTTGTGAGTATGACAATAAAGATGAGGGCAACAGTCCGAAAAATGTAAATAGTGTAAAGATAAAAGGTATATAAAAACAAAAATGATTAAAAAAACAAACCATCGATAAAAATACTTTAATAAAAAAATAAAACTTCTATAAAAAAAAATAATAATTACCTGCCCTTACTTATAAAGTACCACGTGACGAAACCCAGAAAAATTAATGTTATGTTGAATGACTTATGTGATATTATATGGACGAAAAAGGAGGTAGTCGGAAGTGAAGATTATGGGGATAGATAATAATTGATCCTTGACTTGAAAAGGTTAAAAAAGTGTTCGGTGAAGTACCCACGCGGGAGTTTGTTCCATAAAGTGGCAGTTCTTGAGGAAAAAGCTCCTGGAGTGGAACTTTCCTCCTACAGTTGGAACACGGGAGAAATGATGGTGACTCAACTCCGTGGATGCCATAATGAAGTGTGTAGCTATGTACATTATAATTTAAAAACAGAGTCTCATTACATACAAAGACAAGTAAAAAAAAAAAAATTAATAAAAGAAAAGGAATACAAAAATCATTATCTCCCCTTGCATACAAACTGTCACGTGACAAAAGTAGGCAGTTTGGATTGGGTTTTCGGTTCCTTCTAAAGTCGACTTCAACCCTATATGCCTAACGTAATAGATAGGTTCGCCTATCGTCCGAATTATACTCCCCACCCCCGGTTTTTTGAACAGTAGTAGAGGTTTATCGCTGGCTTCCTGTTTAGGATTGGACTTCCGGTTCCTTCTGAAGTCTACTTCAACTCTATACTCCTAACGTAATAGATAGGTTCGCCTCTTGTCCGGTTTATACCCCACTCGGTCTTTTGAACAGGAGTAGAGATACATCCTCTGTTTCCCCGTTTGGAATTGGGTTTCTGGTCCCTTCTAAAGTCTACTTCAACTCTATGCCTCTGATGTCTCTGCCTGAACTCTGAAATTGTATGCACGAATTAAATCTTGACTTCTTCAATTCTAGAATTAGCTATCTTTCCTGTTACCTTGACCGTTCTTACGCTAATACAACTCCATACAGTAACCCTCTACCTTGAGTGACTCTTGGGCCTTGTATTGGGTGAAAATTATTTAAAAAAAACGTACGAAAAAATAAATCCAGCTTACCACAACCTCTTTCCAATATCTTTGAAGACGAGAGATACCGGTTCAAAAATGTTCTTAAACATTGGGACATTAAAGAAAGTTGCATTTTCTTTCCTTATCGCTTTGTTCATTATTTCCAGTACATGTTAACATATTTGACAAAATAAACAATTTAATTTTCAATATCTTCGACAAAGAACTCTGTCATTTTGTTCATTTGTATTTTTTAAAATCATATCACACCAAGCAAGGCGAGAATGCCACTAGGACGCAGGAGGGTCTGAAAGAGAATGAGAAGACTTTAGTGAGGAGGAGTGATTAAAGGAGACTAAAGGAACTGCATTCAGGAAGACAGAAGATGTCGATTGACGTTGCATTTAATTTTTTGACGATTGTAGGTGGCAGTGAAGCAATAAATTGGAAGGGAATTGAAAAGTGCAGGAAAAGAAACTCTTAGAATAGAAATAGCAGTTGCATATAGCTAGTTTAACATAAGACGGTGAGACCTACTTGCCAATCAAGTCGCACGCTCAAACTCATGTAATCAAGGCATCAGGGGAAAAGTGATCGGAGAAACATCATCATGGGAGTCATGATGCCTGGTCAGGATCGATTATATTACAGATGATTCTTTGGGTTTAGGATTTTGTCAATAATCTCCAGATGTGCAGCAGGAGCATCAGATCAAATATGGCAACGTTATTCAATGCACGGACGAATGGTATATTTCTAAATGTACAAGATGGATTCCGACGAGGAAAGTTTTTTAGCGCGACACAGTGAACCAACTAAATTCTGAATCTCAATAAAACATAAAAGATTATTAAAAAAAACAACAATGCTTTAATAAAGAAAAACAAAGCTTCAATAAAAAAAAAGAGTTTAAAACCAATTCCCTAATATACATCAAAGGTGATTTAAAACAAACACCAGTCTTCTTTCTTCTTTATGTACGGTGTCCCTTCAGAACGTAACTGGTCATGGCTTTCCACAACATCCTATCCCTTGTAGCGTAGTATTTCTGTTGTTTACCTAAAGCTCTGTTCCACCATCTGTTTACTAAAACCCACTAAGTATAATATGAGTTGTTTTTCTCTGTCCCTCCCACCATTTATCTGCTCCGTGAGTATCAAATTTTCCAAGCCCTCTTACCTCATTATAAAACTCTAGAAGCCTCAACTGTCTCATCCTGATGTTAAATATAAGTTTTCTTTTTGTTTCCATTTTCTCCAAAACTTCGTCGTTACTCAACATGTTCGGTCTGCAGTATATTCAGCATCCTTCTGTAGAACCACATTTCGGACAGAAAAAAGTTCTATGTGGCGATCATACTAAAGCAGTTTTGTTTGTTTCATTGAACCCTAAGGTCTCTTTCTATAATTTTATTTTAGTGTTAGTTTAGACAACCGCAAAAAATTGTTGAGTAGTATATTCTTTTCTCCCTACTAATTCTTCCAGCCTCAGTAAAAATGAAAGGTGATTAAAAATCAAACCCTCAAAAAACAAAACAAACCAAGCCAAACTCAAATAGAAAAGAATCAATAAAAAGCAACGCTTCAAAGTCAAAAAATGACGAAAAAGTTATAAACATAAACTACAAAAAAAAATCAAAATTGAATACAAAGCCTTAATAAAGATTAAAAATTGCCACAGTACAAAAAATAGTTAAAAAAACAAAGCTTCAATAGAAAAACAACCCAAAAAATAATCTGCAATGTTATTGGTCTTGATCTGGCATCCCGTCTTCAGTTACTTATTCACCGCCCAAAACGTAATACTTTCATGGTAAATCATCTGATGAACTTTCCTCGATGGTACCTAGTCATTATGAATTTAAGCTCAGTGCTGAGATTGGTAACAAAGTCTCATCATTTTACAATGGCTAGATGTAACTGTAAGTTCTATTCTAACAGCTTCTTCTCTCGTACCATCTTGTAGAACCATCTTCCGGCTAAAGAAAGTCTACATTAGAAAATCAAAGATGATTAAAAAAACACAAAGCCTCTATAAAGTTTAAATCTCAATAAAATTAGATTATTAAAAAAAACGACAATGTTTTAATGACAAAAAACAACTCTTCAATAAAAAAAGGTTAAAAAAAAAAAAAACAGTGTCCCAATATACAACAAAAAGGTGATGAAAAAGCTCCAGTAAAAAAGCAAAATAATTAAAAAACAAAGCCTGACTAAAAACAAGACTTTAATAAAAAACAGATACGATAAAAAAACAAAACAAAGCCTTAAGTTAAAATAAAAATATTTGATTTTTATTTACTGAACATTTGTTTTTTACAAAAGACAGCCACAGAAGAAATCAAAGTTTTAAAACAAAACCCTGATAAAAAAAGGAAGCCTCAATAAAAAATGATTAAAAAACAAAGTTTCGATAAATACAACGCAGCATTAAAAATATTTGATTGAGCATTTGTTTTTTGTTTTTTAGGTACTTCCAAAGATTCGCTAAAAAATGGGCATACATGATGAAATGATGCTCAAAATTAAAAAAAAAAAACAAAACAAAAAAAAGTCTTATCGTTAAAACCTGTGTGTTAATATTAACAGGAAAGAACAAAAGATTTTTAATGAAAAAATTATTTTTTTTTAATTCGTTTTAAAATCTTCAAAATTTTAAAAATCTTGTTTTTATGGCGTTAACGCGAGACCATAAATTACCATGGGAAATTTGAGCGTATGTTTGTGGTAAAAAACACATCGATTTGGAAATTCTTGTAAGAATCAGATAATTATCGGATTTTAATGAAACTTTCAGGACTTATTCACAAATGAATGAAATTATTTGTGAAATGTTTCTTTTTCAGAAAATGTTGAGGAAAATATATTTTAATTTAAATGTATTCTTTCATTAATTTATATTTAATTTCATGAAATTTTACTGAACATTTTCATTATTTGTAGTTTAAATGTTTATAAGTTAAGGAGAAGTCCTAAAAGAATTTAAAAATCGTTTTTTTCTTAAAAAAAACAGGAACCTCAAGTTATTGTTCTCTTTCTGAATCCTCCAAAAAAAGCAATAAAATCTTTTGATTAATAATCAATTTTACAAGAATTCGTTTGATTTTAAAAAAAAATTAATTAGGATAATTTATAAAATTTAAAAACTTTTAAAATTCCGTATTAATTTGTAACGGTCAAGTAATATTATTATCGAATAAAAAAAGTATTTACTAATCATAAATTAAAAACTTAATAAAAATCAACGACTCCTAGTTTTTTAAAAGCCCATTTCGTAATTTGACGATTTTACCACAAAATACCTCAAAACTATTTATACGTTTTGTATGGTATGAAAGGAACAAAAGCACATAACTCTTTTAATTTTCTAACATATCCTCAACAAGCGTCTTTGTAAATAAGTTTCTATGCTGACAGTTTCTTTTTGGGTGTGGAACTCCTTCGACATCCATCGTTCCATCCAACATGGATCTGCAAAAATTTAAATGCAATGTCA
Source organism: Acanthosepion pharaonis (assembly GCA_903632075.3). Taxonomy (NCBI): domain Eukaryota; kingdom Metazoa; phylum Mollusca; class Cephalopoda; order Sepiida; family Sepiidae; genus Acanthosepion; species Acanthosepion pharaonis. The sequence continues at coordinate 246,125 of CAHIKZ030001889.1, forward strand.
ATCTATCTAATACTATATATATATATATATATATATATATATATATATATATATATATATATATATATATATATATATATATATATATATATTTTTTAATTTCAAAAATTTTTTTGTTTTTAAAATGAATTTCAAACCTGGAAATAACTAATTGGGGGGCACTATATTTTAATGGCTAGATGAAAAATGTAAGTTTATGACGTTATTTTTTTCTCATTTTCTCGCTTGTGGAATTCTCTTCCGGTTTTTCTTGCTTTCAAGTCAAACACAACTTTTATTGTTCTCTTTAAAATAATCTTTTTTTTTAATATTCTTTTCAACTCTTTAATAACCATGTCTGTTAGTGGTTCTTTTGCCTTGCTTGGGGTGAAATGATTAAAGAAAAGCCTCAATAATCTTTTTTTAAATAAATAAAAGAGAAAGCCTTAATATAAAAAAAAAATACTGCAAATACAAAACCTCAATAGGGTTGAAAGAGATCGTCTGGCTCCTTGAAAAGAACGAATCCAATCTTTTTTAAAAATATTTCAACATTGAAAACAAAAATATTAAGCGACCAATTGTTCGAGAAAAGAAAAAACAGAATTAGCTCATAAATTTATCTTGACAAAATAAAGAAAATTGTTTGCAATTTTTGGATTATTTACTTCTTTTGTAAAAAATCTGAAAAAGTCCGTAATCTGATTTTTTGGTTGTATTTAGATTTTTCTTTGATGTAAGGAAATCGAGTAACATGATTTGTTTGGGATAAACAAAAAAGTGGTTCGTTTTCAGAGAGCTCAATAAATCTCAAGCCAAGTGTTTCAGCAGGATGGAACGACAATCCGGTAAATTGCATTGTGTCTATAGTGACGAATTTTTTCCCGTGATCCTCTTTTTTGGGACTTTTAATGAAGAATATTCTGTTGGTTGATCTATTTGAATGACAAGGGAAACATCGAGGGCAAAAGAATTCTTCCTTTGTTTTTAAACACAAGACAAAACAGGATGGATTGTAGGACAAAATACCACAATTGCAAAAGAATATCGTGAAGAATAAGACCAAAATTTTTTGGCGGAAAAAAACGATAAAAACCATGCAAAATCAGAAGGATTGTTTTTTTCTCATTGCTTTATTTTTTCAAACTTTTTTCACTCTTCGATAATTTTTGAAAAAAAAAAAATGCGATGATTAGAATTCAAATAAAACCTAAACATATGAAATGAATTTATTATTTTTTCTTTTCTTTTTTTGGGAATTGAAAAAATATCAAATACTATTTATTAAGGACCTGCACAAAAAATCACGATACCTAATTTTTTAAATTAAAAAAAATCTTTTTGAAGCTTTTTATTTTATTTAATTTTAAATTAATTGATTAAATTTAATATTGTTTAACAGAATACTAGTTTTGTTTCAAAAAAAATAATTTAAAATTGTTGGAAATATTTTTTTGCTAAAATAGCTGATTTTTAAAAAAAAAAAATCAATTTCTTTCATTGCAATATAATTTTTTTATTAAAAAATCTTCCAAGAATAAATTATACTTATCTGAAAATTTATTTGAGGAATATTAGCCGAGTTAAAGTATTTATTAAATTATTTATTTATACTATTTATTTATTATATCATTTATTGGCATGGTTGGTAAACCATCATGTTTGTTGATTTATCGAACTTTATAATTCCTTTTAAACGAAACAATAAATAAATTTTTTATAGTTGGTTATCATATTAATAATTTAGTCAGTTTAAAATCCAATAAAAAATGTTTTCCAATTTATTTCTTTTATAAAATAAATGATAAAATATATTACATATTTTAATACAATTGTATTTTTTTTGAGTGTTGTAAATTATTCTTGAAATGAAAATCTAATAAATAAAAGTGATCAAAATATTTATTTTGAACATTAATTCAAGAACAAAAAAATAAATTAAATTTTATTATATGTTTAAGTTTTTATTACGATTCTAATCATCGCTTTTTAAAACATAAAATATTGCCGAGGGTGAAATTAAGTTAAAATATTATCGGTGTTAAAAAAAAATTTCTTTTGAAATACTGTTTTTTTTTTTTTTTTTAACAGATAAACCTTTGAAAAGGTTTTTGACATCCAACTGAAAAAATATATGATCATTAATTAACATTTCAAAAAATTTTATACGAGGGTGGGCTGAAAAGTTCATAGGCTGACTATGAAGGAATGATGCTAGAGCTGTGAATTAATAACTGCATTGTTTCTTTCCAGGTAAACTGACATCTGACTGTTCAAAGAAGACTTCAAAAGTAACTAGTAGAGACTTCTCTTGAAAATGGACAAAATTTGGCATCATGGTGTTATCAAGTACCTGCAGAAAAAGGGTTTAGCCCCCAAGGACATTCATGCTGACATGGTTGCTACATTAGGGGATGACGCTCCAGCTTTATCAACAGTGCAAAAGTGGGCAGCTGAATTTAGGAGGGGGAAGGGAGTCTTGAAGATGACCCAAGGTCTGGATGTCCTGCAACTGCCACCACCACTGAGGAAAACATTGATCATGTTCACCACATGGTGATGGATGACAGGCGATTGACTATAAATCAAATAGCCAATGCTATTAGCATATCCCGTGAGAGAGTTGAGAATATTCTGCACAATGAACTTGGCATGACAAAGGTTTCTGCTTGGTGGGTGCCACGTCTTCTGACACCTGATCAAAAGCGCACCAGACTGATCACATCACAGGAAAATCTGACATTGTTTGAGGCAGATCCAGCTGGTTTCTTTGAACGTTTCCTAACCCAGGATGAGTGTTGGGTTCATCACTTTGAGTCAGAGACAAAGAGACAATCCATGCAGTGGAAACACCCCTCCTCACCTGCTCCAAAGAAGGCCAATGTCATTTCATCTGCAGAGAATGTGATGGCCTCAGCTCTTTGGGACTGCAAAGGTATTGTTTTGATTGAATATTTTCAAAAGGGCCACACCATCAATGGAGAGTACTATGTCAACTTGCTGAGGCAGTTACGAAAGGCTATCAAGATCAAACGCTAAGGAAAAATAACGAAAGGAGTCTTGTTTCATTAGGACAATGCTCCAGCACAAAAATCCTTGGTTTCAATCGCTGCTGTGCGTAACTATGGATTTGAAATGGTTGATCAACCTCCCTATTTTCATAATTTGATTATCATCTGTTCTCCAACATGAAAAAAAAAACACTTGGCTGCGAACAAGTATCGCGGTGATGATGACGTCATATCTGCTGTTGATACTTTTTGAACCAACAGGATGAAAAGACTTCTTTGAACAGTCAGATTTCAAATGGAAGAAAAAATGCAGTTTCAAAATTTTTTGAAAATGTTGAAAATAAACTTCATTTGGTATCATTCTTCATGAAAATATCCATGGTCAACCTTATGCCAACTTTTAATTTTCTTGTATTGTCACCTTAAAAGAAACAATAAATTATATTTTAATTTTAAAAATCATTTAAAAGTAGAAAGATTTTATTGTCCAATTTCTTGAAATACAAAATTCCATCTGCAAATAGTATTTTTTTAAATTTTTTAATTAAATATTTTGTAACATGAATTGTTATTATTTGTTATTAAAAGAACATTGAGTCAAATGTTTTCCAACAGCAATATAGACAGTTCAATTCTTATAAAATAAATTATGGTCAACAATTGACATTTCAAATTCTTAATTGTTACTCAATCGATAAATTATACTAATTATTATTGATAACACTAGAAAACATCCCAATTTAATTTTGAATAAAACACTGTGGAACTATTCTTTATTTAGCTTACATAAAAAGAAAATTGAAAGTTAAATAAAATTCAAAAAAAATAATAACAATCATAACATATATTGATGGTTATTCATGAAGATTCAAACAAGTAATGGTAGATGAAACCTAATCACTTGTAAACCTTTTAAGCTACACCCCATTTATTAACTGAAAGTTTTTTGAAAAGGAAATTGAATTTTAGATTAATACTTAAAAGCTGAAAAATCTGGTTAAAAAAAGAAAATGTAACTTTTTTGAGATAATTCAATTAAATAATTTCAGTGTGAAATAAAAATGAAAATAGACAAAAATATATAAATTTTTTTTTGAATTTACATTTCAATATTCAATAAAAAAAACATTATCTCATATAAAAACAGAACATTTTTCAATAAAGGACAATAAGATTCACTGAGATGTCAATTAAAGAATCAAATTAGAATCTTAGAATGTAGAAAAAGTTGTTTTACTCCATTTCAATGAAAAATTAAATTTCTTTTTAAATGCCAAGAATTTATTCCATAAAATATCCATCAAATATATACGATTTTAATTCACAAATGGCCTTGATTTCAAATTTTGAATAGAGAAAAGTTAATTCAATGTTGGGGATTGTTTTTCATAAACAATTTAATTCAGCCCTTTGGAAATAAAATCAGACATCTAAATAGGGTTTTTTATTTTCTTTATTTAAAAGCATATTAATACTTCTCAAATTTTGTCTTTGAATTCAAATCAACAAATTTTCAGGGAATTAACTTAACATAAAAATTTTTTTCTTTAAAGAAGTGAACAAAGAAATAGTATTATGCAAATTAAAGGACTCTTTTTTTTCATTAATATTCGGATTTTTCAGTTTGCAGCTGTATTAAAAGCAGTATCAAAGCTGCGTGTCATTTGAAAAGATGATATATTAAAGAAATACATAACTTAAAGTGGAAATTCAAATAATTTTTTTTTTTAATATTATCAGTTTTCAACAGATATTCTAATCAAATTTTATTACAAGTGAATCATTTTAAAATAAAAAAATAAGTGAGAACAAGGGAGTTATAAAATTGCAATAAACCAAATTCAGATTTTTTACAATGAATTTTTTATTATATTAAAATGAAGTAAAGAACTCCTTTAGCAAAACCAATTTTTAAAGAAAGGTAAATAATTTAAGGCGGTTGAAAAAATACAAATTATAGAGATGAGGAGATGTCTATTTAGCAAATGGACTTATTATCATTAGAATGAAATTCCAATAATTTTGAAAAAATTCCAGTAGAAATAATAATTTTTCTAAGAAATCAATTAAAAGAAAAGCAGATGATGGCAGCAGAAGTTTCAGTCACTTGAAAAAGGAATAATAAGATTTCTCCATGTCTTTTCTATAAATAATTTTCATGGTAATTGTTAGATCTTATTAACCTAAAGCTAGAAAAGAATGAATTTTAAGTGCAGTACTAGACTGGCAGTGGGAGATCTCATCAATTTGAGTTAAAAAGTAAGAAAAAGAAGTAACAGTGATAGTTAGCAGTTTCTTGGATCAAGAAAAAACTGAATAGGGTTCAGTTTCCGGCTCCATGTTTTACCTGACAACTCTAATAAAAAATTCTAAATATTTGAAAAGAAATAATGTTTTTATTTAAAAACTTCCGATTTAAAAATGATAAATGAAAAAGGTAATAGAAATTCAACGAAATTGTATTTTAAAATCAAATATTTTGTGCAAAGAAACAAACATTTTTTTTTTTCATAACGTTGAACGCATTTATGGTTAGATAAAATAAACGACATTAAATGATTTCAAATCTAATAACAAAAATTAAATGAAAAGAAGATAGTAATTAAAAATTTAATAAAATAATTTTCATAAAATTTTAAATGTTTTCTAGTAAAAACAGTTGGAACGCTAACGGTCTCTTTAAAAGCATGTGAATTATGGAAACAAACCTCCAGATAACAGCCAAGAAGAAAAAAAAAATAAAAAAATGCAATGTCAATCAATATCTATATGTATACAAAAATTTGTTCATAATAATTTTAATGAAAACCTGTAAATTTGCGTCTTAGTGGCTTTACTGCCTTGCAAAAAGTTATACCGAAAAAAAAAAAAAAAAAACCAAGAAAAAAAGAAAGAAATTTGGAAGGAAAAAGGCAAATGTCACTGACAACTTATTCAATAATAAAAATAAAAATGAAATATAAATTAAATTAACTGAAAAAAAGATGTTTGTCGTTCCTGAAAATGTAACAAAAGATTTAAGAAAGATTATCAAAGATTTTTCGAAAGAAAACTGAAAAGAAACAAAGTGAAAGTGATAAAAAGAAAATTAGATTCTATTGGTAAAAGACAAACATAAAATTGAAAAGAAAGAAATGTAATTCTGAAAGGAAAAAAATAAAAAGAAAGTGAAAAAGACGAAAAATTTAAAAAAAAAAAAAAAAAGAAAGAAAGAAATTAAAAAAAGGAAAAGAAAGAAGATAATAAAAGAAAGAAAAAATCAAAGAAGGAAAAATAAGATTAAACAGAACGCAAGGAAAAAAAGAAAAAAAGGAAGAAAGAAAAGTAATAAATAAGAAAGAAAGATGTGAAGATAACAAAAAGGAAATAAAAAACATAAATAAATAAATTAATAAAAAAAATATTAAAATAAAAATGAATAATACAAATAATAAAATAATACAAACAATAAAAATAATAAAATAAAATAAAATAATAATAAATAAAATAATTAATAATGATAATAATAATAAATACTAAAATAATAAAAAATATTTAAAAATACTAAATTAACTAATAATAAATAAAAAATAAAATGAAATAATCAAATAATAATAAAAAATAATAAAACGTAAATGAAACATAAATAAATAAATAAATAATCATAAATAAAAAAAAGGATTAAAATGAAAGAAATTTTTTAAGCTCACCAAAATTTGTTTTAGAAAAAAAAAAAAAAAAATGAACAAGAAGAAAGCCAGAAAAAAAAAAAGGAAAATGAAGAAATAGACCGAAAAAGAAGGAAAATTTTTTTTTGAGCAGAATACAGGATAGGTTTAAAAAAAATTAAATAAGAAAAAAAGAAAAAAATTAAAAATTATTGAAAAAAGAAAAGAAAGAATAAAAAAAAAAAAAAAAGGACAAGGAAAAGAAAAAAGAAAAGATAAAGCAAAAACAAAAAAAAAATGAACAGAAGTCTGGGTAAAAGAAAAAGAAAATCGAGCAAAGAAAAGTAAAGAAAATAAGAAAGAACATAAAGAAATAAAGAAAGATACGAGAGTTCGTTGAAAAATGTCTCCGTTCGACCAAGAAAAGATAAAAAAAAAGCGTTGTTTGGTTATTTGGTCTGATTTTTTTAAGCGGATCACTAGGTTAACAATTTAAAATAAACCCGCAAAAGAATCCAATATTAAAAAGAAAGAAAAGAGAGAAGTGTTAGATTAGAAGAAAAAGAATAAGTCAAGAATAGAAAGAAAGAATGATTTAGAAAGAAAAGTAGAAAAAACGAAAGAGAAGATAAGGCAGAAATGCAAAAAAGAAGGAAGCAAGAAAAATAAGAAAATGTCTGTACGCCATAAAAAGGAAGGAAAGAAAAATCTTCGCGCGATTCAAATTAGCGCTGATCTATTTCCATTGGTTGACCTGTCCGACCCCTCACTCAAGATAAGTACGCTCGTTGTTTGTCCAGATATAGAAAACCTGGGACTCGAATAATCTAATTTTTTTGTATTCTCTAATGTTGTTGATTTTACAACAAACAGTACGATTGCTTCGTTAAAAATGGAATGGCCAACGACATAAATCAACAAAAGTGAAACCATCCCTAGTTGAATAAAAAGAAACTATTTTCTTAAAAGTTTTACAAACGAAGCTTTGGTCTGTTCTTCAACCGGACATCATTTTCACTGTCTATTGTAAGAAAGTTTTTTAGTATCATTTAGCTTTCATTTTTCATCTTCTGAAAGAGTTATTTACTTATTTTAATTTTTGAAAGTAAATTTACTTTGGAAGTCCTTTTTTATGACATTAAATTTAAGGATTTAAATTGTATTTTATTCTACAAATCTGTTGCGTTTATTTTCTCACTATGCCCCTGGGTGGGGGAAACATGTATCCATCTCTTCCCTATAAAAAGAATACCCGCTCGGCCCGGTGGCTAGGATCAAAGTGTAGTATCTGCGCTTTGTGAGCTGCCGGGTCGGGTGTCTGTCGAACTCTCTGCTTGCAGAGAGGAACCCGGACGAAGCTCCGCCGAAGGGTAGCGTTTCGTTGGGGGAGGTTGACGGAACTGGCCCGCCTCGGCGGGTTTGGATGGTTATTTATTTTTGGCTGGGCCTACGGGCTTAGAGATACCCACATTAAAAAGGCCTTGTGCCACATTCGATCCCCGTGGGTGGATTGATAAATACCATCTCTTCCCCACCTGTAACAGACAGCGTGTCGAAATACAAAATGACGATGGACAAAAAGTCGAAGAAACTAAGTATCGAACGAACAAAGTGTCGATCGGAAAAAGAGTCGAACTGACTAAAAAGCAAAGAAATGAGTCTACAATAGAATACCTTTTACTTAGCATGCAAGTATCCTGCCGGTAAATAATTATTTTTAAATTTTAAACTAATATAAAAACTTCTGATGAAAAAAATTTTTTTCTACATAATTGCTAACTTTTTTGAAATTGTGAGGTTGGCACCATTTTATAAAAATAACATATATATATATATATATACTAGCAGCATGGAAAAAATGCGTTGCCATCGGGCTTGATTCAAAAAAAAATCGCTTGACTCATACAAAAATCGCTAAATACTTGACTTAAAATATTTTTTTGCCCTTCCTTGCCTTTAAAGGATGTGCCCTCTGAAATGCTGATGTTGCTACATGCCTTACTTTTGCCTATCTCAATACTGCGAATTTTTTCTAAGTCTCTATACTAAACATAAAATCTGTTACGAAAAAGAACTAAACAAAATGAACACAAAACGATCAGCTTTAAAAAAAAAGACTCGTAACTGGAAAAAAAAATGAAAAAAGAATTAACAACAAATAGAATTTTTCACACCCAACCCAGTTTATTGAATCGGAATCAACGTTGAGTTTAAGCAAAAACGAATGAGCCAATTGGAGTAATGTGCCATGCAATTTAAATTTTTCCCACTTATGACGAATGCAGCTATCGAAAAAAATGCATAGCATGCTAGTTAACATTCGTGTCAAAAAGCTGTTGGCTCTCACGCTGGTAAAATAGAATCTTCCTGCATATTCGTCGCAGCCAATTGGCTCTCTCATTAGAGAGTAGAAAATGGCCGCAAACTACATGAAAATAACTGAAAGAAGCATGAAAAAAATCGATTATTTCCACTATCGATGGGAGTTGGGAAATGCAAAGTCGGTCTTGGCCTTCCCGCTAACTTGGAGGATGTGCATGTAAATTTTGGTGCAAATCCGTCGAAAATAGGCCGTGCATTCATTCATTACACACACACACACACACACACACACACACACACACACACACTTTACACAGATCCTACATTTTATATATATATATATATATATATGAAAAAATCAATTCATTGTGGTAAAAAACAGAGCGTAATTAAAATGACCCCCAAATCGAACAATTACGTTGATGATTATGGAGGCTTAATCATTTTTAAAGTTACTATTTATTAAATGATCCCAAAGCTGAGCAATAAAAAGTTTAGAATAGCTTAATTGATTATTTGAGCGGAGGTTTTTTTTTTTTTTTTAAATCATGACGATACGTTTGTTTTTAACATTTTTAGCGTTGGAGAAGAAATCTCCCAGAGGACATTTAAATTTATAAACAATGTTGGTTTTCTGCAAACGTTAGCGACCGGGAAACAGTCATTACGAATGATTGTATTAGATATAATAGATTTAGTGTAGTATATAATTAATTTTATTTTTTACTGTGATCTGTGGTGGATATATAAGTATTTATTGTTTTTTTAGGATATTTTCGGATTGTTTATAATTTGAATGTATTTGGATGCGATATAAAAGATTGATATGTTTGGGGTTAGTTGAAGAGTATAAAAATCTCTGATGGAGCATCTTATTTGTTCCTCAACAATATAGTTAGGGAAGTTATTATTAATGAAAGTTCGTTTTATACTTTTTAGTTCACTGTAGAAAATAGGTTTTGTGAATGAATTAATTTTTGTACGGTTTATTAGGTTTTTATAATTGGTTAAAACAGAAAACATTGATAAGAACAAAACTTCAAGAATAATTATTAAAAAAAAAATAAAAAGAAACAAAGCTTAAATACAAATTATTAAAAAATACCCAAGCCTCGATAATAAACAAAACATCATTAAAATATGATTTGATTGAGCATATGTTTTTTGTTTATTTTAGGTGCTTCCAAAGATTCGCTAAAAATGAGCATACATGATGAAATGATAAATTAAAACAAAGTTTTATCGTCAAAATCTTTTTTGTTATTATTAAGAGGAAAGACGATAGGATTTGTTTATTTATGCAAAAATTATATTTTTAATCCTTTTTGAACCTTCGAGATTTTGGTTAAAAACCTTAGTATGGGAAATTTTAGCGTTTTTGTGGTAAAAAACACATTGATTTGAAAATTCTTACAAAAATCTGATAACTGTTGAATTTTAATGAAACTTTCAGAAATTATTTATAATGAGGACACATTGCGCAGTGGATAAAGGCGTTAGTTAGATCCAGTGACAAGACCCAAAGAGTGTGAGTTCAATACCCGGCTATGGCAGTAGAGAACTTTAACTGATAACTGACATCCATTAAATGTTGGCAATATAGAACTTTTTTTTATTACCCCAGTGAGTTTGATATTCCAACCACCTGAAGAAGGAATGGAAACATTGTAATAAATATGGTGAAAAAGATAAGGACAATAGTCCAAATAATGTAAATATAATACATAATATTTATATTTCAGAGTTATATAGAGATATCGAAGGCCTTCTACTTAATCAATTTTGATTCGATATTATAAGACGATTATTTGGTTTAATCCAATCATTCTTGTCTAACTGTGAAATGAAGGTTGTCCTGAACGGGTTCTCTTCCAGTTCCTTTCATACGAACACTGGTGTTCCTCAAGGCTCTATCCTTGGTCCTACACCGTTTCTGATCTTCATCAATGATCTTCCTGATGCCATCAGTTCTCAAGTTGACATCTACGCAGACGACACTACTATTTACTCCTGTCTCAATAGTAAATCCGGCATTAATGACAAAGTTAACGACCGCCAATCTGTGGTTGACTGGGGCAGGAAATGGCTTGTGAATTTGAATGCATCCAAAACGAAACTATTGTCATTTATTCACCAAAGAGAGACTTCCCTGCCTCCTATCAGCATGGTTGATGCTCAACTCCATGGGAAAGCCTCATTGCACCTTCTTGGTCTAACGTTCTCCACTGACCTGGGGTGGAACAACTACATTGAATCAAATGCTGTATCTACTGCAAGGAAATTTGGTTCTCTGTGTCGCACTAGAAGTTTTTTCTCGTCTGAGTCCACCCTTCACATCTACAACTCTACAATTTGTCCATGCATTGAATACTGTTGCGATATATGGTCCCGACAAAAATCCGAGTTTCTCGACAAAATCCAAAGACGGATATGCAATGTGATTGGTCCTGACTTGGGGTCTGGACTTCAGTCACTTTCTCGCCGACGTAACGTGGCTTCCCTCTGTCTTTTTTATAAATATTTCCATTAGTGCCCCGACAGCATAAATTTAAACCAACTGAATTTAAAGGCTACTAGGTTGGCATCACGGTCCCACCCATTTACTCTCGAAATAGTTAAATGTATCCGCCTCTTCTACTCCAACAGCTTCTTCTCTCGCACTTCCCGACGGTGGAACTCCCTTCCTCTTACTTGCTTCCCTGATAACTAGAATCTTCAATATAATGTCAATCAACATCGTCTGTTGCCTTGATCCCCGTTCTTCTTTTTATCCTCCTCCGTTCTTTTTTATTTTTTGAACCCGCCCCCTGTACCCAGATCTTTTCCGAAGGTTTACAAAAATTTGTAACCCCTTGCGTACTAGTAGCATTCCCGCCTTGCTTAGCGTGCTTCTTCTTAATATATATATATATATATATAAATATATATATATATAGTTTGACAGATCTGTGTAGTAAGCTTTATGCTGACATACATAACTTTACGAAGTAAATGGAATTTTTTATTACTAATGACCACTAAACATTCTGTTGACGTGTAAGGTCGAGCAAGTTTGATTGTGTTGTGTTTTGGTCACAATTATTGTTTATATCTTGCTTACAGACAGAATGTCAGTCAAATTCACCTCCGAGTGGGTCTTTTGAGTTTGTGGCGGTGGGGATCATATAATTGAAAGATTTTGGGATTAGATTGGCCTGAGAATCAAGAAGATAGATGCAGAAAGAGAGAGAGAAGGAGAGAGAGGAGAGGAGAGAGAGAGACTATTGTATATATATATATATATATATATATATATATATATATATATATATATATATATCTTCTATGGTATAATGGGATCACGGATATTAAAATATAAAGAAAATTGTGGTTTTTCATCATTAAGATAAGTTGTTTAAAAGAAATGTTGAAAACTGATCGGAACACCGCCATTGGAATATGAATTTTTTGTACTTTTCATAATACATTTTCATCCATTGTAGTGTCTCAGTCATATATCATAGTTGATTATATATCTTTTTCATTTACACACACATACACACAAATATGTATGTCTGTGTGTGTTTGTAGATAATAATTTTGTAAAAAATTTCCCCTAAAACAAAATAAAAAAAGCAAATATTTCAGTGGGATGATTTTAAATCCAACCACCACCAACGGCACTTGTTTATATATATATATATATATATATATATATATATATGTGTGTGTGTGTGTGTGTGTGTGTGTGTGTGTATTCTTCCATGTGTCTCAGTGGTTTTAATCACTTGCTCTTTTTGGACGCGATTATATATATATATATATATATATATATATATATATATATATATGTATGTATGTATATAAATTACATACACAGGAATTTAAAACTACTTCTGTGGTGATGATCATTTCATCTTAAAAATTATTTACCTGTAAATATATATATATATATATATATATATATATATAAATAAATGAAAAAAAAAAAAAAAAAAAAAAAAAAAAACAAATACTTTCTCTGTACGTCAGATCTGATAAGGTAGTTTAATTTATGGCCCTTTTTATCCTAAAAAATTCCATTTTCATTTTCCTTACATACTGAAGAAGGCGAACCTAATAGACCTCAGCTAAATGTGTCGTTTTTACGTTTATACTGTTTTCTACTTTGTCTCATATATAGAGAGCTGAAATATCTAGGGAACATAACGATAAAAGAGCGCTTGGAAAATCTAATACTCACAGGACAGATCGAGGGCAAAAGAGACAGAAGAAATTAATTAGTCTTCAATTAATTTTACATCAAACTCCCCACACATTAGTAACTTTTCAAAAATGTTTATAAATTTGGTACATCATAGAGACATTGCATAATTTAAAACACGCACACACACACACATACATACACACACACATACAAATATACGTGCGTAAGTATGCACATATGTACTAACGTTCGTATATATTTGACTCTGTGACTAGAGCACACACAGACGCACACATGAATGTATCTTAATTTGCATTTAGAACATTCACTTTCCGATCATGAAATTCGAGTTCGGATCTCACGAGGAAGGTGACTTCTTGATGGTATATTCTTGAGTAATATTTGGAAGAGGGAACCGTTCTGAGGTCGTTGAATCTTATGCTATCATGAAGTCACAAGTCATCGTGACCGAGGTCTTGAGCGTACTGACTTTGTTCAAAATGCTGACTGTGATTGATGATGTTCTCTTACCCAGAAACTGGAACTAAGGTCGGCTAAGCATAGCGGCAGTATAAACTTGGAGCGGACACTGCGCGAGTGTTGAACAAATAAAAATAAGCCCGGGCAGGCGTCCACAATAGGTATTAGCTTACTACAAATAAGTGGTTGTGTTCTATGCACGTTTTTTTCCCTAAATATTACATGCCAAAATCTGAGTGCGCTCAATGGGGCAAATAATCAGCAGATATTATATATATATATATATATATATATATATATATATATATATATATATATATATGTTGTGGATTCGAGATGAATTCGGTCTCCAATGACGAACAAACGCAATAATTAGATATAAGAAATAAATGTATTTACACAATCATACAAAGAGTAATACTGTTAGTAAGTCCAGGAACGCGGTTAGTAGCAAATACAGATAGATATATACAATCTCGAAGTAGGACTTCCTTTGCGTCTACGTGCTTGTAACTGACTTCTAAAAGAGGCTACCTCACACTATTTCCGTTCGTATATTCTCTCTCTCTCTCATTAGGACTACCCTCTCACTATCCGACTACCCTCCTCTGGCTGTCTAACTCTGGGTATTTAACGGCAGCAGTCCAGGTAGAACTGGTAGAGTCCACAATTTGAAATTTATTGGACCCCATAACAATATATATATATATATATATTATTTAATTTCATATATGCAATATTACTAAAAACACAAAATATATGATTTTATTGAATTAAATCCCATTAGCCCATTTATTGGTTCAAGGATATTTTGTGTGAATTAAATTTCAGATGATAAAACTTTTATTATAAATGAGATTATTCAATGAATTTTATTTAGCATTACCAATAATTTGACAAAATAAAAACATAAACAAACAGAACATTCTGTAATTGATATTCGTGCAAGAAGGTTATCATCATGGCAAGAGTAAAAAGAATGGAAAATTCAAAAAAAAAATTGATTGTTATGCTCTGGAAAGAAGGTAAAAGTTATAGGAAAATCTCAGACAATCTGAATATTCCATTTACTACCATTAGTTCATTCATTGCAAGGTATAAAAAACTTAAATCTTTTGAAAACCAAAGAAGAACAAGTACTCCACGGAAGATTTCTTCAAGACCGTCGAAGAGATTAATGAGGGAAATTAAACAAAATCCAATGGTTATTCGTCAAGGTGATTTACTTTCATCAGGAATCTGTGTCACTAAACTGACAATAAGCAATGAAATTCATAGGAACACACTAAAGTCACGGTCCCCTCGGAAAACTCCACTGCTATTGAAAAGACACAGAGATGCCAGGTTGAAATTCGTTCGTGAACATAAGGATAAGGAAAAATTGTATTGGGAGAATATTTTGGACAGGCGAAACCAAAATTGAGTTGTTTGGACGTAATTCTAGAAATCATGTACGGAGGAAAGATGGCGATGCCTTCAAACAAAAGAACACAGTTCCAACAGTGAAATTTGGTGGTGGCAGTATCATGTTTTGGGGATGTTTTTCTGCAAAAAATACTGGCAACATATTAGTAATAGATGGTAGAATAAATGCCCACAGCATATCAAAATATTTTGGAAGCAAATTCAATGATATCGTTTGAAAATCTTGAACTTCTTCCTGATTGGATCTTCCAAGAAGATAAGGATCCTAAGCACACTGCAAAATCTACGAAGAAATGGCTTGCTGAAAATAATGTAAATATCCTGAAATGGCCAAGTCAGTCCCCAGATTTAAACCCAATCGAGAATCTGTGGCCTTATTTGAAAATTCAAATCTAATCAAGAACTACAATAAACGACAGGGTCTGAAGAACATAGAAGAAGAAGAATGGAAAAAAATACCGAGTAAAATTTGCAAATCATTAATTGGGAACTACAAGAAGAGGTTGGTTGTTGTAGAAGTGAATAATGGATATTCTACAAAGTATTAAATAAAGATTATATATTCCTTTTTGTATTGTACGAATACTTTTTTCACCTATTAAAATGTATAAATGTGATTTATTTCTATTAAATCAATTTTTTCTGTTTTCCATGCATATTTAGGTATTATATGCATCCGTGTAAAGTTAATTATATGAAAAGAATGTTTATTCATTAGTTGGAAATACAATAAATTAAAAATTTGTATGTGTACAAATATTTGTTCCTCCCAATATATATATATATATATATATATATATATATATATATATATATATATATATATATATATATATACAATACATTGTATTTTGCGACATATTTACCTAAAAAAAATACAGCAATATTACGTATGAGAGGGGCATGAAGACCACGAAAATGTGGGGTTCACCAAGAATCAGAGCACACATAGAGCTTAGCTCTGAAACTAGTCGTCTTGGAATAAAATATCCTCGAGAAATTTATACAGGAAAAATAAATTACGAAATTTATCGAATTGCACAATATTTTCTGCTTGTTTTGTAGAAATCTCAGATTTTACAGAAATATTTGCTTTGACTGGTATATTTCTGCTTGCTTTGTGTGTGTTTTTGTTGATATACAGGTATTGGAAATTGTATCTATAGTATAGGATTTTATTTACCAACAAGTACTAAATTTCTGTTTTTTTTTTGCCGATTATCATATGTAACAGTGTTCACTGATACCAGTAGATTTCTTTGTAGCTACAGTGTGACCCGGATATAAGAGAAACCCGGATATAAGAGAGATTTTCTCTGGTCCCAATTTAGAGTCTGTGTTAATGTATATAAAATAGCCCAAACCCGGATATAAGAGAAAACCGGATATAAGAGAAACCCGGATATAAGAGACTTCTTCTCCGGTCCCGACAACTCTTATTATATCCGGTTTAAACTGTATATACACATATAGTGTATCGGATATAAGAGACCCGGATATAAGAGAAACCCGGATATAAGAGAGATTTTCTCTGGTCCCAAATTAGAGCTTGTGTTAATGTATATAAAATAGACCAAACCCGGATATAAGAGACTTCTTCTCCTGTCCCGGCAACTCTCTTATATCCGGGTTAAACTGTATTATGAATTTACTGTATGTGCAGATGTTGCTCCCTGAAAAACAACTAAAACATTTTTAATAAATGCATAATGAAATGTACTAAAATTCTTTTTTCAAAGAAATTAATTAAACCTCACCTCATTTCTATTAAAAAAAAGTACCAGTAGTATAATTTGTACTAATATTGTAAATGTTTCTTCATGGTTAGTGATAATATCACATAAAGGTAAGGTTATAATTTTGATTTTTTTTGGTTGTGTTCTGTGCACGTTTTTTTCCCTAAATATTACATTGAAAAATCTGACTGCGATCAATGCGTGGCAAATAATATATATATATATATATATATATATATATATATATATATATATATAAGCATTTAAGAAACATGATAGCGTGGTCAGTATCTAGATGAGTGACCACTTGGGACTAGTAGGTATTGTCACTCTCTATTTGGATGTGCGGGTGGTGTAATGGATAATGGCTCGGAATTAGAAATCGGAGAACCGAGTTCCAATTTCCGTTGGCTTCGTTATATTCACTTACGCGCAAATACTCTTAGGAAATGCATGAATTCGTCTCTTCTCCACCCAGCTATGCTTTCATTAGTAATACTTGTATCACTAAACCATTATTATCGCAAAAAATTCTTACAAACTAAAAATATTTTCTGGCTTCATATAACCAGCAAAGGCTTGATAAATCGTAGAAAATGCATCTCTCAGTCAATCAATTGGATCTATTTAGGCACCAATAAAAGTTATTTGTTAAATGTTTTTTAAATTTATTTTTTTCGATATTCCTGATAAATTTCGGGATTTCAGGTTCATATTTGAAAATATATTTTCCTGCGTCTGAGTATTTTCGACTAGCATTCGTCATTATCCAAAACCTTTCGTTTCGTTATGGCGTCGGTTTCCCATTCAAATATCGCGCGTCTCATGTTCACGTCAGAGTTTGTATCTTCTATTTATTTATTCTTTATTTAATATAATTTTTTTTTTGAATTCGAGAAGACATTTATTGAAGCAAAACAAGTTCAATTGACCACTGATGACAATTCCAGAACAACGTAACTATAAACAATTTTTTTCTATCCTCTGCCAGCCGCAATAATGGAGAAAGCATTATCTCGAACAATGGCGAGTGAGACACGCTGCAAGAGCCACTCCATTTCGCGAGGCTCGTCCCTTAATCGAGACGCAATCGTGCCAATCCTCCGAAGGAACGCCATCGAACGAGGGCCAATAACCCCTGAAGTCTCCACTGCCACAGGAGTAAAAAAAAAAAAATCTATCAGCAAGAGAAGAATATTTAACTATTTTTTTTTCATCTCTGCGTCCCGGGCGACGGATCCTGGCTCAACCGCGGAACTGATCAAATTACCGACCGAAAATGTACAGGTCTCATCCCAAATCAACGACTTCACCATTTTAAAATTGAAAATGGTAATGCCATCCGGCCGCTTTCTATCACCGCAGTCGAGGCCTACGGGTTCGATTTGGGAAGGGAACCCAGCTGCATCCAAATCTCTTTTGATGATGTCGTTAATGGCTGCATGCCGTGGAAAGCGATCGGCACTACGACGACAGAAGAGAGGATGCAAACCAAACTCATCGATGGAGGCTCCACATCTGCATCTGTGACGCTCACATAATTTGAGTCCAAGACGGATCCCGACTCCGACTCGAGTGCACTCATCATCTAGAAGGGTACCGGTAGATGAAGAGGGTACTGTGTTGAGCCAGGCGCCACTACTCTGTTGTGAAGCAGATAGTAGACAGGCGAGGCGATGCTGATCCAGAGAGAGCCTCAAAATAGAAAAATTGGCCTCGCATTTTTATTTTTTTATGTTTTAATGAAATACATTTAGTATGTTAAGTCCAAGGTTTAATGCAATTTTGTTGATGTTGGGCTGCTTGTTTTTTTTGCTCGGTGCCTTGAGTAATTGTAGTCATTTTGTTTATAGTTTATGCGATAAAGCTCCTTTGTATTGCTGCTAAAAAATCTTGTGTTTTACCGTTATTATCATATAAATAGCATGTTTAATACACAGTATATTTAGGCAGCAAGCTTTTGTTTAGCATATTTTATCCATTAATACAGACAAGGAATATGTGTCAATACTTTTAGTAAATTATTACTGATGGTGAATAATTCGTTTGATGTCGGATGCAAACTTGCTGAAATTGTGTAGTGTGAAAATGACTAACGATGCTCAAAAGTAATCAGGACATTAGAAGTTCCGTTACACACTTCCACCAAACACACACACATACATGTTGTAGGCTATTTATATTCTGTTCTAATGTTACCTTTTTGGCCGGCGTACCCTGACGATCCGCATAAGTGAAACCTAGGTAGGTTTGCTTGGCTCTTTATGTTCATAGTTATACACACACACACACACACACACACACACACACACACACACACACACACACACACACATATATATATATATATATATATATATATATATATATATATATATATATATATATATATATATATATATATATATATATATCCGACAAGGTTAAATAGCAATGTTGTTGATATAATTCCGATACATCATTGGCATTTCCCAGCTGGTCTGAAATTTGAGGCAGAAGTGTTGCAGCACAAGATATCTAACAACGGGTTCACCTTTCGACAGTTCACAATCCTCCCCGGTCGTTTGAACAGGAGTACATGTTTTTCCCTTGTTTCCTGTTTAGTATTGGGTTTCTAGTTCCTTCTAAAGTCTTCTCATCTTCTTTTGCTCCAAGTAACCCCTTGCGTCTTAGTAGAAGTATCGCTTTGCTTGTGGTGAAATGATTAAAAAAATAAAAACTGTCAGTGTAACATTTTCAAAAATTAGTCTCCTATGCAGAATTTGTGGTTTACTTCCGGAAACTATTGATCACTTAGTGTCATGCTACACGCTCTCAGTGCCAACAGAATACCTCCCACGCCATCAGAGAATATATCAATATATTTACTGGGCAATAAGTGACAAGTACAAGCTAAAGCGGAGTAAAAATGGTAGGACTACAAAGCAAATTCCGTGACATTTTATGAAAATCTATCTGCTGTGGAATTTTCCAATCCAAACAGACAGTATAATTAAAGCCAATAAGCTGCTGGATATAATTTTAAAAGATTCGCTGGAGAAAAATGTGCTTACTCATTAAGGTTGCAATTCCTGTTGATGCAAATATTTCAGTCAAGTTGTTTAACAAATTAAGTAAATACAAGTTTGTAAAAATTGAAATTCAGAAAATGTTGCACTCACAAAACTCAGACAATCCCAATTGTTATTAGTGAACTAATAGCCATAAAAAAAAAAATATATATGTGAAAAATTATTTTTCATGGCTTCCTGGTGAACCGAGTTCGTTTGAAATGCAAAAGTTTTCACCCATGAGTACTTCTCACATTCTCCAGTAAGTTTTATCAATGTAATTGTTTATGAACCAATACTGCTGTAATTTTCATGCACGTTCTTATATATTCACAGACATATTCTGTGTGATTTCTTCTTCATATTTTGAAGCTTATCTTGTGAGTTTAATGAATTTTACGCGTGTGTTACGACTTTAATTTCTTAGATTTTCCATTTAATCTGTTAACACATTTAATTGTTCGTACATTTTATCTGTGCATACAGACACACATTTTAATGAAAGTATTAGTTACTATACACAATCATATGACATCATGCAATTAAGAAAAATGATGCAGGGAGTGTCAGCAACAATATACAACCACTTGTACTAACAATCACGATCAGTTGACTTGAAGTCTCTTTAGCTTTCAGGAAGAAACATGGCGGCAGCTCGTAAAACAAAGCGCACCCGAAACATAATAATAATAATAATAATAATAATAATAATAATAATAATAATAGCTTACATCTTTTTGCCTACCGCGATATCAAATCCTGTAATTCGTTGTCTGCTGCATTTGATATAGAAAGTTGATAAAAAAAACGACATAGCCTTCCACTTTTTTCTCTATCATACGAACACAATAGTCCAAATGTATTAGTATAGGATGACAGTCCTCTCTGCCATATTTGGCTACAACATGAGAACAATAGTCCAAATGTATTAGGATATGGTGACAGCCCTCTCTGCCATATTGGGTACAGTAAAAGAACAATAGTCCAAATGTATTAGGATATGGTGACAGCCCTCTCTGCCATATTGGGTACAGCAAAAGAACAATAGTCCAAATGTATTAGGATATGGTGACAGCCCTCTCTGCCATATTGGGTACAGCAAAAGAACAATAGTTCAAATGTATTAGGATATGGTGACAGCCCCTCTGCCATATTTGGCTACAACATGAGAACAATAGTCCAAATGTATTAGGATATGGTGACAGCCCTCTCTGCCATATTGGGTACAGCAAAAGAACAATAGTTCAAATGTATTAGGATATGGTGACAGCCCCTCTGCCATATTTGGCTACAACATGAGAACAATAGTCCAAATGTATTAGGATATGGTGACAGCCCTCTGTCATATTGGGTACAGCAAAGAACAATAGTCCAAATGTATTAGGATATGGTGACAGCCCTCTCTGCCATATTGGGTACAGCAAAAAGAACAATAGTCCAAATGTATTAGGATATGGTGACAGCCCTCTCTGCCATATTGGGTACAGCAAAAGAGCAATAGTTCAAATGTATTAGGATATGGTGACAGCACTCTCTGCCATATTGGGTACAGCAAAAGAACAATAGTCCAAATGTATTAGGATATGGTGACAGCCCTCTCTGCCATATTGGGTACAGCAAAAGAACAATAGTTCAAATGTATTAGGATATGGTGACAGCCCTCTCTGCCATATTTGGCTACAACATGAGAACAATAGTCCAAATGTATTAGGATATGGTGACAGCCCCTCTGCCATATTGGGTACAGCAAAAGAACAATAGTTCAAATGTATTAGGATATGGTGACAGCCCTCTCTGCCATATTTGGCTACAACATGAGAACAATAGTCCAAATGTATTAGGATATGGTGACAGCCCTCTCTGCCATATTGGGTACAGCAAAAGAACAATAGTCCAAATGTATTAGGATATGGTGACAGCCCCTCTGCCATATTGGGGTACAGCAAAGAACAATAGTCCAAATGTATTAGGATATGGTGACAGCCCCTCTGCCATATTGGGTACAGCAAAAGAACAATAGTCCAAATGTATTAGGATATGGTGACAGCCCTCTCTGCCATATGAATACAGCAGCAAAAGAACAATAGTCCAAATGTATTAGGATATGGTGACAGCCCTCTGCCATATTGGGTACAGCAAAAGAACAATAGTTCAAATGTATTAGGATATGGTGACAGCCCTCTCTGCCATATTTGGCTACAACATGAGAACAATAGTCCAAATGTATTAGGATATGGTGACAGCCCTCTCTGCCATATTGGGTACAGCAAAGGAACAATAGTTCAAATGTATTAGGATATGGTGACAGCCCTGTCTGCCATATTTGGCTACAACATGAGAACAATAGTCCAAATGTATTAGGATATGGTGACAGCCCTCTCTGCCATATTGGGTACAGCAAAAGAACAATAGTCCAAATGTATTAGTATAGGATGACAGTCCTCTCTGCCATATTTGGCTACAACATGAGAACAATAGTCCAAATGTATTAGGATATGGTGACAGCCCTCTCTGCCATATTGGGTACAGCAAAAGAACAATAGTTCAAATGTATTAGGATATGGTGACAGCCCTCTCTGCCATATTTGGCTACAACATGAGAACAATAGTCCAAATGTATTAGGATATGGTGACAGCCCTCTCTGCCATATTGGGTACAGCAAAAGAGCAATAGTCCAAATGTATTAGGATATGGTGACAGCCCTCTCTGCCATATTGGGTACAGCAAAAGAACAATAGTCCAAATGTATTAGGATATGGTGACAGCCCTCTCTGCCATATTGGGTACAGCAAAAAGAACAATAGTCCAAATGTATTAGGATATGGTGACAGCCCCTCTCTGCCATATTGGGTACAGCAAAAAGAACAATAGTTCAAATGTATTAGGATATGGTGACAGCCCTCTGCCATATTTGGCTACAACATGAGAACAATAGTCCAAATGTATTAGGATATGGTGACAGCCCTCTCTGCCATATTGGGTACAGCAAAAGAACAATAGTTCAAATGTATTAGGATATGGTGACAGCCCTCTCTGCCATATTTGGCTACAACATGAGAACAATAGTCCAAATGTATTAGGATATGGTGACAGCCCTCTCTGCCATATTGGGTACAGCAAAAGAACAATAGTCCAAATGTATTAGGATATGGTGACAGCCCTCTCTGCCATATTGGTTACAGCAAAAGAACAATAGTTCAAATGTATTAGAACGGGGTGACTGTCCTGTCTGCTATATTGGGTACAGCAAGAAAACTTCTATTGTCTGATTGAAGATTTCTCTGTAAATTGACATACAAAATTTACCCTGGTTACTCAGACATCTACACAACAACAGTGCCATAAAACAACAACAACAACAATAATAATAATAATGATAATAATATTTTTTGTAATGATTTCCCCTTCATATTTTGAAGATTCTTCTGTGAGTTTACTTAATTTTACATCTGTGGCATAATTCTAGCTCTTCAGACTCTCTATCTGATCTGTCCTTACATATAAGCATTCTAATGAACGTTTCAACTACTTTAATCAATTGTACGATATTATACAACTAAGAAACTGATGCTGATGTGTCAGCTATATATCGAACGGGTTGTACTAACCATTATGATCAGTTGACTCGCAGTCTCTTGTTGTTTCAGGATGAAACTTGGAGGCAGCCAGTTAAACAAACAAGTTGATTCAAAACACGACAATGACAATAATCATTAATGATAATAATTACAACAAAAAATACGTAAAGATTACGAAAATTTAACTTATTTTTAGGCCAGCATAACTTCTCTCGAAAAGTGCTCAATACGTCACTGAAGCTATAATATTCAGTAAATCAATAAAAATTAAATTGACCCACTCTAGAGTTTCGCGTCGAAACGCTCATCAGGGCCAGATGCTCCTTTTCTGCTAAATATAAGTATAACATCTATGCAAATTCAAAATTTAACTGACCAGTCATTAATCAGAAGGCAAATGAAATAAAAATTATCGACATCTTCATATATATTATTTTAAAAGAAAAAAATGATGTATTATATGTCCCAGCCTGCGCATTTGAGAAACTTTAATAAAGAAAATGTCCTCTTCGGCAGGATACGAATATGCGTCCGCATTTGTAGAAAGCAACCACCGTCTAATTCGGCATACTTTAGACAGCTCTACCACAGGTTCGAACCCTGGTTAAAAGATGTAATACACACTGTGGAAAAAAAGTGTATCCATTAAAAATAACGTTTGAAGTAATAAAAAATGACGGATAAAACATAAACCCCTTAATTTCACACACACAAACACACACACATATATATATATATTCATTCACAGTAATTCATCTAAAAGAATCCTCAACAGAATGTAGGAAGGCACTGGACGGCCGTCTCGTCCTATTTGGGACTCCTCAGCAGTGCGCATTCACTACCGGGAATCGAACCCGGACTGGTACGAACCCAGATCGTGGCGGATGCGCACTGCTGGGGAGGCTCAAATAGGATGAAACGGCCGTCCAGTGCTTTCTACATTCTGTTGAGGATTCTCCCAGACTCAATGGACTACTATGAATGATTATTCAAATCCCTCCAAATTTCTATCAAAGCATTAATGCTACTGAGACACAAGGGATTACTTGGTGTGGAAGAATAATAAGAAAATAGAATCATTGCTTAGGAGCAAGAACAAAAGAAGAGTAATCAGGAGGACAGTAGATAGCGATTGACAGGACATTTAAATTTTTGAAGATCAAAGTTGCCTGGAAAGCATAGAGCCGGAAGGGAATTCCACAAGTGAGAATTGCAAGAGAAGAAACTCTTACCATAGAACTTACGGTTGCATCTATTATCCAACTCAACTATAAATTGATGAGACCTCGTCGCTAGTTTAGTACTGCGCTTAAATTCATAAAGTCTAAGTACCATAGCCAAGAGGTCACCCGAACAAATATAATGAGAGTATTTAGAGAAAAGCCACTAGGAAGCAACTTTAGGGTGGTGGGAAAGTGACTGAAGATCAGGATCAATGTTATTGCTGATTCTTCTTTGGATTTTATCAAGGATCTCTAAATAATTAGAAAGAGAACCGCGCCATATATGGTAGCAATATTTTAAGCATGGACGAATTGTAGACTTATAGATATGTAAGGTAGATTATGTAGAGAAAAAATGCCTAGCACGACACAGTGAACCAACTTTCTTAGCAGCTGATCTAGCAATAGATTTGATATAGTCTTTCTACTTCATGTCTGCCGAGAACGTAAACCTGAGAAGATGCAACGAGTCACTCTCCTAGAGGTTAGCATCAGCCATGCTGATGGAAGGCAGAGAAGTCTCTCAAATGATTAATAGAGCGTAGCTTAGTTTTGGAGTCATTAAAATTAACAAGCCATCCTTTGCCCCATTTAACAACAGAGGGTAGTTTTTGTCATCAGCCATCAATTTGACTTTATTAGGCTGATCGAACTTACTATCAGGACAGTATATAGTAAGTAACTGAATGACAAAATGAAAATGAATTCTATATAACAAAAATGTTTAGAAAGTGCTTTAATCTCTAGATCATTAACAGAAAATTTGCGTCCAGGTTCAACATTTTACCATTCTTGGCAGATCTTGTATTATCCCAATGTCGGATATTTAATAACAAATGTGATGGAAACGTAAAAAAAAAAAGAAAAAGGAAAAGAAAAAAAGAATGTAAATGAAATCGGCTAGATTATATTCACAAAACACATTTTTAAATTTAATTCTCAGCGTCTCTCTTTCGTTCGTGCGCATGTGTAGTCGCATCAACATAAACATGAACTTAGTCTAATGAAGTTCTATAATATAATAGCTATAATATTCAATAAATCACAAGTTCAAGTGACTTATCTGGTGAGCTGACTCAAAACTTTTGAGTTGAAAGGTTTTATTTAAGATTTATGAAACATCTGGCTCTGATGTTGGTCAGTCAAATGGTTTACTTGAACTTATCTTGATTTACTGAATATTTAGATTTAAAATTCTCAAAATCTCTTTCGTTTGTGCACATGTGTAGTAGCATCAACATATACAAACTTAGTCTGATGAAGTCTGACAGGACGAAACGTGTGACACGAAAATTTTTCCCACTTTTTCATACTTCTTTCCTCCTAAATTTATTTCTTGATACATAAAAAAATGTATATATCGTTATTCCATACATATATATATATATATATATATATATATATATATATATATATATATATATATATATATTTAAGACATTTTTTTAAGTTCTTTTATAGATACAAATATTTAAGTAAATGCTCTGTTTATAATAAAACAGTATTAACTGGTCTGGATATATATATATATATATATATATATATATATATATATATATATATATATTAGTGTAACCCGGATATAAGAGAGTTGTCGGGACCGGAGAAGAAGTTTCTTATATCAGGGTTTCTCTTATATCCGGGTTAGGTCTATTTTTTATACATTAACACAGGCTCTAATTTGGGACCAGAGAAAATCTCTCTTATATCCGGGTTTCTCTTATATCCGGGTCTCTTATATCCGGGTTACACTGTATATATATATATATATGTCATCAACAGACAGACTGTTTCGCAGCTCATCAGTGTGGCTCAATATCCAATCGCTTCAAGCCGGGACCGAAACCCGACCGATTTGGTATTAGTTAGAGATTATAACCTGTAGTCTATCGACGCCCGACAGAGAGAAAAAAAAGGCGAATTTTTACGTATTTATTTGTATAGATTTGAAAGATTAACACTATGCATTACACAATTACATCTTAAAAGACAACCGTGAAAATAAATTAACAATTAACAACAAATTGTTTGAAAATGGCTAAAGAAGTGGCCGAAGGCGCTTGAGACAATAGACACCATAGACAATTTTCACACTCCCTTACACCCACACATCGGAAAAAATATAAGAAAAACTCAATAAAAGATCGATCAAATTTTCCTTGCCTATCATATTCAACGAAACATGTTTGAGAAAATTTTGCTGCTCAAATATACATATATACATACATACATATATATACATTATAATATGTGATAAAAATGTCAAGACAAAACGTCTTTAAAAAGAATGGCAATTTTTTTTATATTTTTATGTATATAAGTGTACGTTTATGTAAGTAAACAGTAGATCTATATTTCGAGATTAAAAATAATTAGGGAGGAATGCTCATGTCTGTAACATTTTATATAAATGCATCATGTGTGAAGTGACGCAAATACGTCACCAAGCATGCGCACATATGAAAATTTATAATACATGGGATAATTATCATTCTCCCACCCCGACGGGTATATGATTTGGTATAGGTCAGTGTCACATTGCTGAAATACCTACCAACAAGAACATTATTAAAACAGGAAAAAAAAATCTAGTTTCAGTGACAATAGCCACTGACAAAAAGGCACTCAGTACCCATAGTGGCAAAACGTTAACTCTTTTTAAAACAATCAGAATGTTTACGTTATGAACAAGAGGACAGGCGCTGTTGCCCTCGTCAAAATGGCCTCCACGTTTAAAAGTGAGAAGAGAGAAGAAAAACTGATGTTAAAAAAGGTTACAATAATAACAACATCTTAGTAATCTCTGTCTTTTGATGATCATATTGAAGAAAGAAAAAAATCCCTTGAATTAAAAACCAACAAAAATAAGGTGATCAAAGAAATATTAACCAAAAATGAATACGGCCAATGTCCTATAATGGTTCCTGAATTCGCATTCATATTTCATACGCTAAATGTAACAACTATTATGAGACTTCTTCTTCTTCTTCTTCTTCTTCTTCTTCTTCTTCTTCTTCTTCTTCTTCTCTGTGCCATATCCCTTCAGTACGTGGGCAATCATGCCTCTCCCCAACTTCCTGTTCTTTGTAGCTATCAGTATAGTTTGTCTTTTTGCTATCTCTCCTGGTCACTATTTTGCCAACCATGTACGCAATCTTGTTAGGTAGGTTATGTGCTGCTCTCCTCTGTCGCTCTTGCTTTTAATAGGCCATGTAAGTGTCACATTTTCCAAGCCCTTTTTTCTTATTATGTGCCCTAGAAACTTCAGCTGTCTCTTTCTGATGTTGGTTTGCAGTTACATCTTGTTGAAACACCGGTTCTCGTACGATCACCAAAGTTAAGCAACGTCGAGCCTCATCAGTACCAAGATGGGTGACCGCTTGAGGATACTGAGTGCTGTATGCTTGGATGTGCGTGTGGTGTAATGGATAATAGCTCGGCGTTGTTAATAGGAGTGTCGAGTTCCAGTTGGGTTCGTTATGTTCACTTACACGAAGGGAAATGCATAAATCCACTTCTTCTCTCCCCCGCCAGTTATGTAGTAAATAGTAAGACTTGTATCACTAACCCATTAATACTTAAAAGAAAAGCATTCTTACAATCGAAAAATATTTTCAGGCTTTGAATAACCTGCAAAGGAGTGATAAACTGTAGAAAACAAATAAATCGATCAACCAGTTAATCATTTTTTTCTAGTGCTAAGTATAAATGTCCTTGTTTCCATTTTTTCTAAAACTTTGTCGTTGTTCATGTGTTCAATCCGTGGTATTCTCAGCATGCTTCTGTAGAATCACATTTCTATTGCTTCAAGTCTCTTATTCATTTGTGATCGGAAAACCAATATTACATAACAGTTCTATTTTTGTTTCCAATGAAATTTTCCACTTCTGGATGGCATTCTTCGCTGTCCCAATTCTCTTTCGAATTTCAGTGTCATACGTCCACTTTTAAAACCCTTCCTAGATATTTAAATTTTTGTATGGGTTTAATTTCGGCATTTCCAATTTGTAATTCGCATGTTGGGCTGTTACTTCTACCGATAACCATACATTCTGTGCCTTTACACTTGATATTTAGTCCTTTCTTCTCGCTTTCCTGTACAACCTTCTATAGGAGTTCCTGCAGTTTTCTTTCTGTGTCAGCTATCAATACTGTGCCATCTGCATATTTAATGTTATAAAGATTGTGGCCGCCAAAAATGAATCCAGGTAATTCTCCCAGGATTGCTTCACTGTAAA